>QKQZ01050314.1:0-13590 GCA_003595255.1 Solenopsis fugax
ATTCTGCCTTCATGCGCCGCACCGCATCGGTTATCGCGCGCGCGGATAATGAATGAGCGAAGGCGCGGGTATTGCGCAAACGAACCGTCGATTCAGCGGCAATTAAATCCTACCGATAACAAGACCGTCGGTTCCCGGCGAGCCGTGTCTCTCTCGGGAACGCAATGCGATAATTAGCTACCGATACGAATAGGTGTATTAAGATTTTATCGCTTGACGTTGTCTGAGTAATCGCTCGCAAAGTTACGTGGCGGAAAAAATTCTCCATGAAAACGCGTTAGACGGTAAAATACGACGGTCGCACGGGAGAATGAAAGAAGAATATTGGGAAATTAAAGCGAACGTTTAGTACGCGCCGCGTGCTTTATCGTTTTCGCCACTTACTTAACGCACGTTATGCGTAGTTAATCCCGCGTGTGGGAATAAGGCAAGAGATAGAGAGACACGATAAGAAGAATATATATTACAACAGATTGATCCGACGTATACATTGAGTTTTTATACTGCACAAATTTACAAATGCATCGATAAGTGTACAAGATGTATACGTATGTTATACGGTACAGTCGGGACAAGATAATTACCAATTAATTTCAGATTGCCTATAAGCAACACATGCCGATTGAAGCATACGCAGCTGCGTAGTAAACGATGTTTTGGGAACAGTCTTACCCGAAACGAAATTAATGTTGGCCTTCACTGAAAAAAAATTTACTAAGTTTACTAAATTTTAGTAAATATTTGTTTGTATATTTGCAAGAAAATATTTACTTGCGATACATAAATATTTATTCAATAAAAGAAAACCGATAGTTAAATTTAATTAGTTGTCCTTTTACTAAATAAATATATATTTACATTTAGTAAATATTTTCTTGCAAATATACAAACAAATATTTATTAAAATTTAGTAATTTTTTTTCAGTGTTTATACTTTTTTAATTGCTCTAATACTTTTTGTTTTTATGTATTTAAGTTAAGTAGTTGAAATCCAATTTTTGAACAGCGCATGATTCATTTTTTTTTTTGCATTCCGACTTCAGTCTGCATTAATTCCTCGAAAAGATCTATAATATCTTTTTGATACTACTAATGTGCGACGCGTATATACAATAATCGAAATTTCATAATCCCGCAGCGATCGAAATATGCAAAACGAATCGAACGCTTTCTTAGACCACCGCCGCTGGAATTGTAGTTCAGGGAATCGTCTCTGAGGGCTACAAATTAAATGTATTTTCGAGACATGGAAGGGTTCTCCCCATAAAAGTATTACGCATTCGTTACGGTGCTCAGTCCACGGAATTCCGAGAGCCATAACTATCATAGTTCCCGGTTACTAGCTAAGGCTGTAGTTCAAAATGTTTCTACCAGACGTTCGCCTTTAGCCCCAAAGCGATTTGTAAGTTATAACAGATCAGGTATATGCGGATAGAAATAATCTCTATTTTGCAATGTTACTATGTAACATACATTTCTAAATAGAATATAATCTGTTAAATGCTCATGTATAATCTCCAGCTGATGTATCTAGCCTAAAAATTCAAACTTTTCAATTGAATAATTGAACAATTGATATTTTAAATCATTAAAGTATCAGAGATCGAATATGTTAATGCATATTTTTTATTACAAATTTTTTATATCGAAATATTTTCTGGGAAATTGGGTTGGCTTTAACAAATTCTTTAAACTTCAAGTAGATAGGTGGTCTACTTGAAGTTTAAAGAATTTGTTACATGTTATAATTATTAATTATACATGTTATAATTAAATTTACATATAGTTTTATTCTTATGAAATAGAGAAATGTGTGTAAAAATAATGAGCTTTAAGATTTCAACAATGGAAAAATAACAAATCGATGAATTTTGTTGTCAACCTATAAAAGTACAAAAATATTAAAAAAATTATTCCTAGGGTGCTGTGGCTATTCCAACTACCTACTTATTAAAAGTTAAAAATTTCCGTCGTGTTTCGTTGAACTCGTTGCATAAGCACGGCAATTATCTTAAAAAAATCAACTTGTTATTGTAAATTAATTGCCAGTTTGAATAGCCAATTAAAGTAATAATCTGTGCACTTAACTTATCGGATATTGTTTCGCGAAGGTGAGCACTGCAATCTAATTTTTCGAATACATGTTGCAGCGTTATCTGTCAAGCACGAGAAATTGAGTGGTGCATTTAAATATCTGTTGATTATTTCTACAAACACGTGATCTATTTAGATTAGAAAATGTATCCCGACGATGTGTGAGGCTTGACAAGAAAATTACCGTATCGATTCCATTGGCTAATCGCTTCCTCGCGAAGTAGCCTAAAATAATCGCCGCCCGTCGTCGTATCCTCTTAGTGGATGATGCCGCGTAATACCGGTTTCCGTTTTATAATTTTCGTTATGCTCGCGCTGACCCTCGGAACGAGGAAAATATTGTCAATTAACGTCGTTATCCAATAATCGGAGCGACCCCGTGCATTTTTTACTTCGCGTAATGTTTACCGGGGAATATACGCGATGGCCGTTTTCGCAATGGCGTTAGCCATTAGGAAATAATCGAATCGAATGATGAGAGAGAAAGAGAGAAGGAGAAAAGGAAGAAGGGAGAGAGAGAGAGAGGGAGGCGGGAGCGATGAGTCGTGGACAAAGTAGCCGAGGAGTCGCTCCAGGATCAAAGGCCGCCGCCATCGGTCACACCTGCGCAACCCGACCGTACAGTCCACTTTAAAAATTCTCGCCGACCGGCACGAGCGATGTCATGCACGTATAAGGTGACCGGACGTCTCGTTTTCGAGGGAACAGTCCACCTTATTTGAAAGAATGGTTTGCTTTCTTACCGTCTTAATCATTTTATTACGCTAATTGGAGATGAGAGTACGAGCGCGCTCGGCGTTGAACGCAGCCCGAAAATAGTAAGTAACATGTGTTTCGTTCGATCCACAGTGTGCCCCGCTTCTCTAATAGCCGACATTTACGTTTAAAGTTAATTAACCGTTAGTCTAAACATTTCAGAATCTTGACACTCGCCGAGAAAATAGTGAACGTTAATTATAGAGATACACTGCAATTTTACATGATTTTCTATCAAACGTATTCTTAATTGCCTTTGTATTGAAAATGTTTGATTAAATTAACTAAGGCACGTTAGGCGTTATACTGAAGAAACAAAAATGCAATCAACTCTATGTGCGAGCAATAAGTAAATTGAACATACATTGAACGTCTAGCGGACATTTTATTTGCCAATATATTAATTTAGCTATGTTTACGACTGAGAAATCAATATTACGTAGGAACATTAATAACTATCGCGCGCGTATACGGGAGAAAATTAATTTCTGATCTACAGACTTCAGGAAAATAATTAAAGAGGAGATTATCAAGCAGCTTTGCAACGAAGGCGAGCGAAAGGCGCACTGACTCGATTACACTGCAACCCAAGTGCAACACGTATTCACATAAATAAAAAAAAAATGGAAGTCAAATTTTTTATACAATAATTATCCAAATTAATATTTTATCTATTATAATTTTATATCAGTCTGTTATTTGCAATTATGTAAATTATTCCTGGCAGATTAATTATACATTCTTTGACTTCTCGTTTACGTCGATTATACTCTTCGAATCTGACGATTATTTTTAACTTCTAAAACCAGCGATTCGCGTACGTATTGACAAATGAAATCGAAGACAAAGCGAACGAGAATTTTGCACGACAAAGATGTCGAGACACGACGATGAAACGGTGAGCGAACGGACGGATGGACGGACGGAAGAAGCGTCGAGATATTAGTTTCTGCGGTCGGTTCTCCGCAGAGATTTAATTCGTTTGATGTTCACGATTCGCCGCTTCGGCTGCCTTTTCGCAACTCGCGTCTCCTCCTTCTTTCTCTTCAACTTTCCAAACAATTTTAAGAGCTACCGTCGATGCTTTCTTTCCCGAAAGATTTTCTCACCCTTTTGTCGGTAACATTCCAGATTGTATTGTCAAAATTTATCCTCCAAGGTCGCATATTATCCACATTTTATTAGAGAAATAAAATACTATCCTCTAAAATATCTTTAGAAAATGCACGTTATATGGGTTACTGAATTTTATTAAGATTAGTTGAAATTCTTTCAAAATTAGAAACGATTAAAAAGCTAAATTCTTTAAAGAGAGATATATATGTATACATACATCTATAGGTATACGCATTGGAGAGAATTGTACAGAAATAAATTCCTGATAAAGGGCAGCCGACGCGACCACCTGCCGTGCGTAAACCATATCCATGTATGACATCTACTAGGGTCACAGATGGCGGCGAAATTCGCTTGATTAATGTGCTGACTTGGCCGAAAATTTGGTTTAATTACGCGAGCCGGTATACTTTCATGTATCCGTGCTTTATCCTCTTACGAACATAATTTAGCAAACCGCTCTCATAATAATTCTCAATAATTAATAACACATTGATCCTCTCATCACCGATGTGATGTATAATCTGTAAAGAGTATACCAATTTTAGAAAGTGGGTTACACGTAACTCTATAAACTATATTATGTATGGGGCATTTTTTTACATAAAATTCACTATGGTTTGAAACCTAGACACAGAATGAACAATTGAAAGAACATTTGAGTTTTGCATCTAAATTTTTTATGGACTAATCTGAGAAATGTAATCATGAATATAACAATAATTCCTAAAATAATATTGGAATATTTAATTACAAAAATGCACTTGGTATATTTTTATTGTACAACTTGCAAATGATTTTCTATAGCGAAATCGTCAAAAAAAATCATTATTTGTTAGAATTTTCTAAACAATGAGTACAATAATCCATCATAAACGAAAATTATATGAAAAATATGTCAGAGAAATTCTCGGAATTTGATTTATCGCGGCAGGACGACATAGGGGAAAACAACCTTAGGAGCAAACAGCACGGTGCAAAGCGACATGATATGTCTCGCGAAAGACCAACAAAACCGTTGCGCGGCCATCTTGGTTACGCTCGAGCAAGATTCACTCGAGTAGAATAGTGACGGAGTTAAGAGGCGCGACGATCTTGAAACAGCTTAACTGGCGTCTCGTCGAGTAGATTATTCGACAACAGTTTCTTGTTAAGCTGAATTTTACGGTCAAACTGCAAACGGCCTGTGACGCAACAAAGAAAATCGTTGCGCCGTTAACGAGTTCCGGTGTACTTTCGACATATCTATTTTTCGTTGCTCGTCCGCGATGCCCAACACACACACACACACACACATTTTATTGACAATTTAAGATCAACATTTATTTCTGATTAAAATATCGTCGTTGCGCTAAGATGTAGTTTAATATATTACAATTTTTTATATCCGACTTACTAGAAATTTTTTGATTGATTTTGATCTGAAATCAAATTGAACAATCAGCGTCACAACCTGCTTGAGAGCAAAAAAGAATAAAGAAGTTTATCCATTGCGATACTATGATGCATTAACACATTCTGTGCTATGACCTATTTTTTTTATATTCATCATAGTTGTTAAGTAAAATGTATTTCATAATGATTAAAAATGATTATTATAAAGAAGAAGGTTTAATGTACTAATATTGCATCGCACATCATGATTATGAATCTACGCATTTTTTATTAGAAATTATTTTATAACTTATTCTAGCTAAAATATCAAACAATTTGAACAGAAAATTAAGCATGCAAAAAAAAAGTCTAGTTATAACTACCAAATGTATAGTGAAATAGTATCAATTAAATATTTTGTCAATATAACCAAAAATAATTTTATTTTACTAAATGTTTAGTAAGTATTATCAAATCTGGTATAAATTACTAAATATTTAGAAAAGTAAAATTATTTTTGGTTACATGGACCAAATATTTAATTGATATTATTTCACCATACATTTAGTAGTTATAACTAGTCTTTTTTTCAGTGTAGATCCCTACACTGAAAAAAAAGTCTGGTTATAACGACTAAATGTATAGTGAAATAGTATCAATTAAATATTTTGTCAATATAACCAAAAATAATTTTATTTTACTAAATGTTTAGTAAGTATTATCAAATCTGGTATAAGTTACTAAATATTTAGAAAAATAAAATTATTTTTGGTTACATTGACCAAATATTTAATTGATACTATTTCACTATACATTTGGTAGTTATAACCAGTCTTTTTTTTCAGTGTAGGAACTCATGAGGCACGGAATATGTTAATGTCACTTCAAGTCTTCGAATGACTAGATGATTAATTATTAATTATTCCGACTTTCAAGAATTCGCATAAAAATTCTCTGGGAGATACTTTTGCGAACAATATTGTATTTCAATGCAATCTCTTTCCCATGCCGCGCGCAAATTCGGCATCCGCGAGCGGTATGCTTAACGGGTTTAACATATTTATTACAATTTCGAATTGCAACGATGCTGCCAGACGAGAGGGCTTGATCCTGAGCGACCTGCCGTGAGCATAAATTGCACGGCGACGCGACGCCTGCTCGTTTCGGCATACCGACGACGTGTCTGCGCGGCGATACCGCTATCGCGTAAAGAAAGATCGAAATGGGTTAACGACTGTACGCGATGCATCACTCGAATGCTTCCCCGCATATTAGTGGCGTAACAGGTTTTCATCGCTTCTTACCATTGTGGATAACCAGTCTCCCAGGATATTTTGACGTCTCTATCAATGCACGAGGGAGGAGAGAAGCGGAGACAAAAAAGAAAAAAATCAAATCATTACACTATCTCAGCGTGCTTTTAACAGTACTCCTACACTACACAGTTTTTGCAAGCGACACTAAGTACATGCCGGCGGCAGTCTTTTGTGCCATTATTAGGAGTAGTTGAAACGTTAATTCAAGAAACGTTAATTTTACCAACAAGAAAATAAAATACAATAATTGTGTCACAATAATTGTCTTTACTGATCGAGAATCCATACCAATTATTTCTCTTTATTTTGTTAGAAAATACTGAGTAAATCTATACACATAATGATCTCACAAATACTAATAAATTATAGAATAGTTAATAATTATTAATAATTATACTGTTAAAAATATACAATGTATAATTAATAGTGATTTTTAATTGGGGTGTAAAACTCGGGTGATCGTGTACTTATGTAATAAAAACCCAAGTGATCATTCCCGGATTACGCTCAGTGTGGTCTCAGCCTTAAACAAGTATTAGTTTCAAGATACGGTAATAGCCAATTCGTCAAAATCAATTTACCACGTTGGTAAAACGTGAAGAACAGAATATTTAATGAGTGTATCTCATAGTGTTAAATAATTTTTGCGGCAACGGATTAACTGGTGTACACGCAGCGCTCGGTTCTGGTTGTTTTTGTTTCTTGCGGTGTACACCGCCACCGCACTGTATACACGCGGTTTATTGTCATTCGCACGGTGAGATTCGAGCGGTTAGCAGCATTGTGTCGCATTATCCGCGATCGCGAGAAGTACTAGAAAACGATAGGCGCGATCACTTACATCGATTGGTTGACGATCGTCGATTTTTAATTAATTCCCACTAATTACTGGCAAAAGTTTAGAGGCGATATTCAGATTTCGCGAGATCCTCGTCAAGATACTTCAGAACGTGAATCAAGTAGTGTTTTACGACATAATTAAATAAATACTATCTTAATTAATCTCATATCTTAATATATATCAACCGTGTGCCGCTATCATAAATTATTTGTACTTTAAAGTGACTCGTTAAAATCTTCCGTCGTTTAATATTCGTAATTTGCAAGACAATGTCGAATGTATTGTACTTATTCGCATAATCCATCATTGTATTAAATAGCGAATTCCCTTGTATTAATGTGGGAAATGTGCAAAGTGCCGCGCGATTGTGATATTTCGATCATTAATGTGTGATGGTAATCAACTGTATTTTCGCGAGTATATAATAAAGAAAGAAGGAAGAATAAAGGAACAGGAGAAAAGGTAAAGGCTCATAGAGGCATCGGGAATTAATGAATATGAGATAAATAACGTAATTTATGTTTTTATTATTTCATTATCACACTCGTAAAATTTGCAATTATTTTATCCGCACAAAAATTATTTTCTAAAACATTGATTTATTTGGAGCGCTCCTATAATTTGGATATATTTGTGTTTTACAGTTCAACGAGGTTTCAATGCAGTCCACAACTCCGATGCTGCGCATCATATCGGTGAGTGAGAAATTACATTTTAATTTAATTTGAAGTAATGGATCAAGTTAAGAGCATAAAAATATTAATATAATATTTCGTAGGTCCATTATTCAAAAATGGATGGCATAGAACAAGTTAACGCTAACTAATATTTAATCCTGGAATACTTTATACACAGATAAGATATTCAAGAAACGTAATTGAAAGCAATAAAACTATGAATTACAATATATTAAGAATGATATTTAAAAAATATTTAATATCAAGTGTATTATAATTATTTAAAATTTGTTGTCAATTGCTTACTTAAATAGAGAAAAAATATATAAAATAAAGAAACTATTCATTTTTTCATCATCTTTAACACTTTTATACGAAAATAATGAGATAAATAAATTGAATAAAGAAAATACAGCTGCTTTTCAAGAAAATTATGCAGTATGCAATTACATACTTTTTTTAAAAACAATACGTTTTGTTACATCAATTGATTCATCTTGTTACGTGCTTAAAAGTATTAAAGTACGGTTATCAAAAAATGTTTACGAAGAAATGTTTACGAGTTATTTTATATTTCATGTCAAGAAACACTAATTTTTAAAGTCATTTATCTCAAAAATAACGTCATACGAAATCATTTATTCCATGATCATACGAAAAAAATTTAGTCCACGTTGACTTATTTTTTCATGTAAAATCATCCCCCTTTTCAGTTGTACATATTCAGTTACGAAAAACCCTGTATATAAAAAACATATAGTAGGAGAAATTATTAATAACTAGAGATGTATTTTTCTTTTTTTTCTTTTTTCTTTTCGCTTGTCAAATTTTTTTTATTAGGATTTCAAATCTTTGTATACCTCTCTATCTTCCTTCCAGGATTAAATATTATAAATTCGTATACACACACAAAAGAAAGTATGTTCAGAAGCTTTTTCAATAATACATGTCACAAATATAAATAAAAGAAGGACAGAGGAAAGATTACAAGGTATTTCATAGTAGCATAGTATATCTCAAGTAATTTATCTCATAAAAGCACGCGCTAATAATAATTCATTTATTCCTATAATACATCAATTTTATTCTTTCACGGTCTATCCATCCATAATTTATTGTTAATTTGATCCAATCATAATTTATTGATAACCTTATTGACTTGTATTTGCATGTAGTAATTAAAATTTTCTGTACATTGAGTCATCGATATTGATTAGTTGTCATAATATATATCAGGATATAAAAAGTCGAAAAAGACAAAAACCAAATAAAAATCAATATTTCTGAAATATAAAAGTTAGTAATTGACAAAAATTGATACTCGTGTAGATACAACTAATTTTATTCGCAACTTGAATAAATTAATTTTTATGTGGTACTATTAATCAACTTTGATCAGTTTACAATTTAAAATTATTGTGATCTTTACATAGTAGGACATCTTTTACTTTAATTAATCTTTGCTAAACTACATTACGGTTGTAAGGAAAACTTAAACATGCAGCAATCGATACATAGACAGTAGCGTAATTCGATGCATTGCAAATGAGTTTTTGCGGCGAACTGGTACAGAGGCTAATCGTTCCATTTTAATCGCGTTGATCCTTTTAATATCCGAGCAAAGGTGTCTTAAATTGTCATCCGAGTTATCGAAACTATTATTTCAAATTGCGTATATACTAGATCCTTAAAGAGATTGCGGAGATCGCGTGCGTGTGTCGGGTTATAAAAGGGAGTATAAATGTTGGATTCGCTTCTTGCTTAGAGATCGGATCGCGAATGTATAACCGGCGAAACAAACAGTCGCTCGTGCCACACGTCCGCGTCCCGCGGTATTTCGCTAATAAGTCGTCCGCCCGCTACAAGTGAGCATTCGAAGAATATACGAAGAGACACGCAAAAAGAGGCGGGACTGCGACACCGTGGAGCAATTTGGAAGTGTCTTCCGTCGGTCGGCGGTCATTTGTCTCCCGACAGCATCTCCGGGAGTCTCTCGTCTCTCCCTGCCGCCGTCCCTCTCCGGCTCGCCTTCTCTCGCCCTCTCTTTCTCGCGCTCCTGGCCTCGGCTTACTACCCCGGCTCTTAACCCGAGGGGCTTTGCCCACATGTCAACGATATATTTTCTGCCGGCCCACAAATCGTTTAGCGGGTAATTTTGAAATTGGAACACTTATTTAGTCGTTTAGACCCAAGGGCATAACCGCAGCCCCGAGTTCGAGATTTATCGTTTGATTTTTCGCCGGTTTGTAAGCGCGACCTGCCACTCTCGCTTTCCTGCTCCTTCTTTTCCAACTTGCATCTCTGTGCGCCCAAGTGCGAGCGACAAAGTTACGGCGTCGTTCATCTTGCGTTTTCTTATTGCGCTAATCGAGAGAAGCGACAGATCGTTAATGTGAGATCGACGAGTCGTCATTTGTAAGAGCGTAACGCGCTCGATCAAAACTCGCTTCGAATCCAATTTTCATTCAGATTGAAAATATATAGCGATCGAGTAAGATTATAGAATATAAAAATTGTGAATTAAAATCGTATGTCGGAAATTACAATTAATTTTTATAGGATATTTACATTAGTGAAACAAATCTAATCACGATGTTATTTTCTGTTTGATTTCATTTGTTGATTATTTCTACATGTATTTCTGAAATTTCTTTAAATCGGATCATAAATTCTAATTGAATTCTTTCTGATTGTCTTTAAATACTTTTGTAAATGATTTTAAGAAATATTCTTATGTATTAACATTTCTTTTATCTTTTATCTTTTTTTTTTTTTAATATCTAAAGAAATATTTAATATTTGATTTTGAAATTAGAATTTAAGAAATTGAGACTTAATGAAAAAATCAACATTATATGTTACAAAAAATTTAATAGATTGTCTTGTTTTTTCTTAAATCTCTGCACTAAGAGAAATGTTTGGTAAAATCAACCAAAGTTTGGTTGAATAGTGATCAAATGAATTTTATAGTGATAGTTACTAAATATATAGTTGTTTTGACCAAACAATTTGTAGTTGTTTAACCAAATAATTATTTCATACAATAAATTACAAAAAGTTTTGTTAAATGTAACTCAATTTTTGATACCAGTAACTATAAAATTCATTTGATCACTATTCTACCAAACCATTTCTCTCAGTGTGGATGATCTTTTCCTCAGATTTTTACATAAATATAAATGAATATAAATTGTCTGATATAACTAAGGTTTAAAAGAAATTGCTTTTGGTTTTCGAAAAATTAAAATTGAGCATGTAGTACGCTCACTCCGTTCCTCGTTCAGAGAAATTGCATCCATCCCTGAGTTAATCGTTTCCGGAGCAATTCAAAATTGCCTCGGTCAAACTATCGAAGTATAACGGATGTTGCTCGAATCGTTTAACGAAGAAACGAAGTGCGAGAGGCTCGTTTCAGCGTAGAGCGTAAAATACGGTAACTCGACTGCCACATAAGGATCCCCCCGGGAATACGGCGTATCGGCTCACACGCCACGGCTAGGCTCATAAAGACGCGTACGGAAGAGGAGAGGGACGTAGGGCGTGGAGCGAAAAAAATGCTTAGTGGCTTCTAATTGCAGAAGTGACGACGCCGTAACTAATGACAGGGAGACGACGTCCTTTGTCAGTCGCGACGAGACGCTCGCCCTACGAGGTGCGGACGCGGGCCGTTTAAAATACCTGGAAGAAAAGTCGCTTCCTCGGTTCGGCGACAAATTTTTCTTTCATTCTATCTTATTTTACCAAGAATATTTCTCGGCCTTTATCATCACAGAGAATAATATTTTATTACTAAAATATAAAAAAAAAAGATTATCTTTCTTCATGACAAACGCATGAGACATGAGATAGAAATTTCTTAATGATTTTTAATTAACTTGTAAAGGAAGCTTGGTTCAAGCCCGTAAATGAAAAGTAATGCAGTACATGAATATTCATTTACTAATGTCTTAAATTTTATTAACGTTTGTATTACTTGTTTGTATTATTTCATTTACGTTTGTATTAAAAGTATATTAAATTTCAGTACACTTATATATTTTAATTCATTTAAACTTAATTTCATTAACATGTACATTAAAAATCATTTCAGTTACGAGTTATTTAAATATCATTTACCATTGTATATTAAAAGTTCATGAAATTTCATGACATTTTTAACAGTGTACTTATTTCTAGAAAAAAGGAAATTTTTCATATTTTTCAAATGTACTAATTATTATGAATCATATAATATATCAGTGCTCTTCAAAACTTTTTTAATCTTTAGTAAAATTTTGGATAGAAAGTTTTGGAAATAGTTTGTATCTTTAAATAGTTTAATTCTATTTAATCACGTTATCACTATTAAAATTCTTATTTTAGACACATTCTAGGACAATAAAATCGTTGGTTTATGTTGCCTGCTTACATTCTATGAAATAGTACTTCAGATGCCTCACATATAAACTGTAGTTGTTTATACGTGGTTTCATGACATTAATTTAAATTGAAAATACCACGGCAGTAAAGTTTAATGCAATTTGCGAGGACGATTTCGTGAATTTCGAGAACGACGTAACACACGACGTAATGTCGCTTTGAAATGTCTCTTTCTCATCTCTCTAAATAACAGCGGCTTCAAGGATCGTTTGACCGCGGCTCTCTGATCCTATTAGCTCAGACTTCTTTCTCAGATTTTCATCTCTCTCGCTGTGTGTGCATCTTCCTCCTCTCGCCCCTTTCGCACGCGTAAGCCCTTTACTCGTCTCTCACGTCTATTTCCGGCGCCTCTGGTCCTTCACTCGCTTTTAGCGGCTTTGAGATCGTCGAAAAACAAGCGGTCGATTCACGTGCCGCTGATTAGCGTAATTACGAGAGAAATTCTTTAGCTCGGCTGAGGGGATTGTCACGCTACCCCTTTTTTTTCCCTCGTCGAGACTAACGTCCGAGGCCTTCCGCCATTAGCCTCATTACCTTTACAAACACAATGATCCATATTCTCATCGCGCATTTAACGCTGAATGCGATTTCTCAACTTTGAATTCTATCTTGTATAAAGATCGCGCAATACAAACGCGCAGTGAAGGAGTTTGCGCAAATCTAATGTAAATCTCGTTAGGGGCAATTACGCACGAGTGTACGTCTGTTGCATTTTAAGGAGAGTACATGTTTACCTGTACTTTCTCATCTCCATCAAAATAAAACTTACAAATGCTGTCAACAAGAACGCTTCAAATTTTCCGTGTTAAACATGATTTAGTATAAACCTAATAAAAAGATAATTTATCTCTTCTTCCTAATCTTATCTGCTATTTTGACGTTCCTTCACTGAGAGAAAAAATTGTAGTGGTGGCAACTATAAGGGGATCATATAAGTTAAGTGAACTATATTATAGTTATTGCAACTAAGTTAATGATTAAGAGAACTAATAAAAAA
>QKQZ01050317.1:0-15864 GCA_003595255.1 Solenopsis fugax
TGCCGCCACTGTGCATCTCATCGTGCGTTCGCGGTGTCCATCGCTCGTCCGCGCCGCTGAAAGATCCCGCCGACGGGTACCATCGCGCAGCTGTGAAACGGTTCTCGTCAGTTCTCGTACGCGGGGATCTGATTGTCAAGCCGATTGTGCGGTGCCCTCGGAGAACAAGAACGAGAGAGAGTGACAGAGATAGTGTGAGCCGGAGAAGAAGAGGGAGTGAGAGTGAGAGAGAGAGACAGAGAGAGAGAGAGAGAGAGAGACAGAGAGAGAGAGAGAGAGAGACAGAGAGAGAGAGAGAGTNGAGAGAGAGAGAGAGAGACAGAGAGAGACGGCCAGATAGAGGGAGAGAAAACGAGAGAAAGAAAGAGAGAGAAAGAGAGAGGCCGCCCGCTGGTTGTCCGCTCCGTTGCACCACACTTTCCTCCCACCCAAGTGGTATCAATGTTGTCTGGCAATGGTGTGTAAGGAGAACGTGGTATCATGGTTTGGGAATCTGTCCAGGTAATGTGGAAGCGTCGCCGCGCGTTCCCGACGCGCGCATCTCGCGAGATATTTCAGGAGTAATTTTGCGTAACCGTCGTGCGCGTCGTGTCGCTCGATGCGGAGCGTGCACGGTACCCCCCTTGAGAGGCTCCTCTCTCTCCCCCGCGACGACTCGGCGTGGTGTTCCGCTCACCCTTGTTCGATCGCCATCGCCTGGAACTTACCCCGTTTCGCGGAAAAACATCGCCGTCTCGCGCATTCCGCGAGAGACGCGCGCTTCTCGCGCGTCTTCGTCGCGAATAAAATGATTTTTCGGCCAGCGTCCGAGCAGGGAGCACAATATCGTTGGGAATTTAAATTACACATTGTCGTTACTTCTTGCCACTGTATTTGATCACTTGGTGCTCCCTGTTCGAGACATTGAAATGAATTGGGATCTTTGTCGTCTCGTAGTCCTGTGTTCCTTGCACGAAGCGACTCTCTTGGTTATAAAAAATTATTCTCTAGATCTCGTAGAGCGAAAAGTTAATTGAGCACACCCATGCAGTAAGGGAGCTTGCAGAAATATTGTTGCAATATTGCTGCTTCATCGTTGTAACAAGGTTGCTGCAAGTTTTGTGCTGTATGGCGAGCTTAATCTTCATTACATAGACATTGAGTCTTGTAGGAGCAGCAAATCACTCGAAAAGTTGTACAAGCTTAATTTTCACTCCTTTACAGTGACGTTTCACTCTCAGAGATTTAGAGAGTATTTGTTTTTTTCCTCATTATTTTAATGCCCTTCTGAGGTTTATTTCCTTATATTTTGTCAACATAATTTCTAGTAAAATGCTAGCAGTAGTATATCGAACAAGAAGTAAAGTAATTGAGAAATAAAGTAACTCCTCATAAGTTGCCCTTAATACTATATATGTATATGTTGAAAATTATTAAATGACATGATAAAGTAGGAGAGCCAAAGACGCAATAGGAAAAAATATATTTTTATCAAGCACTATTATATATCGTGCATTTGTTTGCTAAATATATTATATATTTTAAGTTATTTTTGATAAGATTGCTAAGTTGTCACATGAATCTTTCGACTCGAATGTCTTTTCGCTCACAATGTAATGTTATTGCATTTTGCTCGCTCATCATTTCAAAATTTAAAAATTACATGTTATTTTAACACTTGTATGAGAATAAGTAATCTTTATTTTTCATTGTACAAATACAAAGTTATTATCGAGAATCAATGTTTGCACGCCAGACAGTTGTTGCAACAGAAATATATACCCAACTTCTACAGCTAGCATTCAAAGTGATACAAAACTGGTAATGCTAAATAACTGGTAAATGATGGAAAATTGAGTTTTATCTCTTAATTCTCAAAAAACAAATCATTTTGAATTAGTCAATTCAATATTAAATGAAAAGTAATTAATAATACAATATAAAATGACTCTATTGTCTATTTTTTTCAATGTTTATGGTAGCAACGAGTTATATCTCTGAAAGAGAGAGACTGTAGAAATGGGACAGAAAGCCTGAATAAATAATTAGGATTTTAAATTACTGTGACTTTAAATTAGCATAACAATTGTGACACAATTATGATGTTGATACATCGTTTGACATTAATCTTCTCTTTGTCTGTTCAGTTATAAACGTATCGATGTAATGTGCACATTGCTGAACATGTGCTTGCCGTTTGAAGTACGATACCTCGGCACATGCGTCGAGGATATCGGTAAGCGGGACTACAATGACCTACGTGATACGGAACACCATGCAAACAACGTCTCAGAATTGGCCGAGTTGACGACTTCCAGCGTGACAGATAAACGCACGCGGAGAAAATTGGCTCTCTATATGGCATTGTTGCACTCGTGCAATTACGCCTGTGCGGTGATCCTGTACAAGAATCTGGCGAACTTCGATCCTCAGGAAGTCACCAACCTGTTGAACGGGACCACCTTTAACGTGGACGATCAACCCCTGGAAGAGTTGCTCTTGCTGTATACGATGGCACTGAATCACCCGGCCTTCACATACGAGCAAAAGAGCGTATTCGGCAACATATTCATCAAGCTCCAGGAAGAAGAAGCTCGTCTGAATCTTACAAAGATGAATACTTCTTTCAAATCGACACAAGTAATGCATGACATTTAATTTTTTTTCCAAAATAGGGCCAATTTATGAAAATTGACAATTATTTTTTTGTTCACTGAACTGTTTTGTTTTTACTAAATTATTATTTTTTACTTAATTAATTAAAGAACCTTAACGGTCGTAGCTGTATCTTCGTGTTGATCTTTCTTGTGTGATTTTATGTATGAATAAATTTTCGATCTCGAAACATAGTTGAAACATAGTTATAAATTGAACAAGAATAGTATTATCATGATATTAAATTAATAATTTAATAATAAATACTAACAAACATCTAATGTGGTAGTGATACTAACAAGAAAATCTTTTCACTCTTAAAAAATTGTACAGAATTTTTTGCGAAAAATAACATCTCAGGAATTGAATCTGGGACCTCTCTACTTTCCGAGGCGGATGTCTTCAATCACTGAGGCTTCAAGACCGAAAATTTCGGCATGGAGTTTTATGAACTTGAAAATGTATATAAAATCACACATGAAATATTAGCACATTAGCTATGCCCGTTAAGGCTCTTCAATTAATTGTATTATTACATGTCTATATTTTGTTAATTGTTACTTTTTATTTTCATAGTTATTCTTAGAGAATAATTATAAAAATTTTTAAGATTAACATACTCACTTTTTGAGTTATCGAGTATGTAACAGAAAAAAATATTTTTAATCAAGTACAAAAATATAAGTATGCAATATGTTACTTTAGATTAATTTATTAATTTATGATAAAATTCAATAATTTTAGTAACACGCTTCTGTAATATTGCAGTGTAATTTATATATTAATTTGTATAGTAATATGGAAGTGAAAATTGTTTAATTACATAATTTATATATAGCTTAAATTTATGCAGGGCTGTACACCGTGCATGAATACAAACGAAAGATTAATGGAGCCTGAGATACCAGGTAGCTGCTTAATGCCGCCACCGCCAATGCAATCTTATCATGGTACGTTGTGTTTCTAAATATTTATTTTGACATGAAAATATTTCGACAAGTTACAATTGTAACATAACGTGGTAAAACGTATCGCATAGTGAATCCATTTAGCGATATATTTCATTTTCCCGAAAAAATGAAAGCATTGGTTACTTTTGTGTTTCTTGTTTAACTTATTCAAATCAGCTCAGTGACTTTAGTGTGCTTAATAGGATTAGAGACACCTATGCCAACAATAACAGTTTGTTTATATTTCACATATACTGCAAAGCTATTCATGTTGTCTAAAAATTCTTACATCTTATTTATTTTGGATAAATCATCATAGAATGTTTTTTATTGTAAAATCTATTTTTATGCTCACTATGTATTCTGTACTATGAAATATTTCTATATGTAATTCTTTATATTAAAATTTTTATAATTTATTTGTGAAACAAAATTATTTTAAATACGATAATGTTAGTTCGCGTTCAACTGATATTTTTATTATTATAGACATTTCCTGAATTTAAAATTGTTTCAATGATATTATTATGTTTAGGAGAAATGGGGATGAGGAATAATGCTATGGTTACTGGAGTACCACCTGGTCTTACGATACCTCCACCAGGATTATGCTTGCCTGGTCCAGAGCAAATGCCTATGGGATCCGGCGGTACTACGCAATTCGTTCATCTTGGTTTTCCATCCATGAACCATATGCCTCCTTGGACAAGTCCGGTTATGATGGGAAACCAGCTGATGTACCACCCCAGCGACGTGTTGGCTTATCCCCCTTCCCCCTTAGTCAGTCGCCAATCCTCGCCATCCCAGTCACGATCTCCTAGTCGAAGTAACTCGCCGATGGGTCGCGGCAGAACTAGTGTTAATTCGCGCGTTTCATCCTCGCAATCTACCCAATCCACTTCGACCAGTCTCACATCGTCGAGCGTCTCAAATAGCCAAACGAGCAGCTCTATTTCAAACACTACTAGTAACAGCAGCAACTCCCTGCCACCTCTACCAACACCCGGCGCGAACAGAAGTCTTCCTAGTCAATCGCCGTTACTCCCATCATCGCGATCCGTTCCTCTGTCTAACACGAGCTCGTCGGGCTTCTCTCGACATAACCTCGACAACGCTCCATCGTCTACTCTGATCTCGGCAACTCAATCAAAACAGCCCCCACCACCGCCACGACTTAGGTCATCCAATTCCGGCGATTCCCTTCGAGAGACGCTGGGTAAGGAGATGCCGAATTTTAAGGGCAACCTGCAGAACTTCTCTCGCGAGGAGGTAAGTAAAGTCATGTTTTCATCATATAGCTGTTATCAGGATATTTTAATGTAGTCTAAATAATTAGCAGATAAATACGATCAAAATTGAATTATTTATATGTGATTACAGCTCAGAAGATTGAGTGACGAAGACTTAAGGGATATCGGCTTGACGCCAAATGCAGTGGGACAGTTGAGGAATATAGTCAAAAGTCAAACTAGTAATGGCTTAAATCAGATTTCAACAGATAAGAAGCTGGATAGCGGAAGCAGCTCACATTTGCTTGCCGAATCAATTGAAAATGAGGTAAGGTTTATACGGAGTAGTGTAATATATGAAGATTTTTCAACAATTCTTTGTCTAATTTGAGTCAATTTTTTTAGGAAAAATCGAAACATATTTTTTAAATTATAAGTAACTGAAAATAATATATAAATTAAGCTTCAATGCGTTTGTGTATTTTTTCTTTTATTTTAAATACTGGCTTAATGAATGAATAACGTATCGACAAATGTACATATTGATGATGAATATTTGTTTCACAAACACAATACGAATGAGAAAATGTTATCGTGTATTCGTATTCTATTATATAAAAAAAATATAATATATAAGATATATAATGATAAGATAAGAAAAATAATACAAAGTGATTACTAGGAAAAATCGGGAAAACTTGGAATTTTCAGGGAATTAACTTTTTATCCTTGAATATCATGGATTTTCATGGAATTTTATTAGTATTTATTGTTAGGGAAATTTTTGGAACTTTACTTTTAAATTTAAATTCTATCTCTCTTTCTCAAAGTTGTTTCTTTGATTATTTTTTCTCGATAATGTAAAATTGATTAACAATAAATATGGCATACACATCCACGTACGTATGTACGTGACTCGCGAGTTTTTATCAGAAAAATTAATGATAAAAGAAAATAATATATTTTTCTAAATGCATATTTACTTTATATTATTTCTTTCTAATACTTCCCAAATTTAACATTTTCAACATTTAAGTAGTTTTTTTTTATGATTGTACGATTAAGGAAAGGATAAAATTAAAAAAAAAAATTTAGAAATAAATTTATTTCCAAACTGCATTAAAAAATTCACTAATCTTATCTAAAATTTTAAATAAAATTCTTGCAAAATCTAAAAATTCTCAGGAAATTCTTTAACAAAATTTGAGTTTTTTAATTTTAAAAAATATTAAAAAGTTATGATCTTAGAATTTAGAAATGTATTCATCGTTTTTTTTTGTTTTTTTTTATATTTAACATATTTTTAAAAGTTTATATCATTGGTTCTATCTTATTTTAGGCATCAGGCACGGAGGTTTTGGGTGATTCAAGCAGTAGTACAAGTGGGAAATCAATGCCATTACAAGAACAGCATCCGGCAATGCATCAATATCACATGACTATTCCACATGTTCGACGGTGGAATACTAGCACACCGATAGATTCCACGCATGGGGTGTATCCTGCATCAACGCAAGTGTATACAGCTCAGAACTTACCGTGTTATTGTCTCACTGTACCAGTACCGACTGGAATGCAAAATCGATTTTCAAAGTATGTATGAATAAGAGCTCTCTGAATACTTTAGACATTTTAATTAATTAAATTTTATTGTGTTAGTAATATTAAAAGTAAAAAAATTAAGGAAAGTTACTTTAAAAAAAAAGAAGGAATAATAATTTTTATGATATAAGCGATCGAAAGTTAATAGAAAGATGTTTTTCGGCTACTGAATTTTAATAGACATTTAATATGGACTTGATTAAAACATAATACTACCTTTTTGATATTTTATGTTAAAGAGTGAATTACATGCTCAGCTCTCATGATGTGTATTGTATTTTCAGATGTAATGCTCCGCAAATGTATTGCCAATTGCAACTGCAGGCGCTGCGACTCGAGGACAACCGGCAGGGTTCTCAAAGCAGTAGTTCCGATAGCACCGATAGCAGATCGCCTCCCGAGACACCACCGGCCGCGCCGTGGGTCAGTGGCAGCGGCGGCGGTGACAATAATGTCGCGCCGCCTGTTACTGATCACATAAGTTCCGCGCCGGTGCATTCTACGGCAACGGCACCACCGCACGTCGTGTCAGCACCTCAGCAGTCGTCAATGCAATCATCAGTGCCACCGGAGAGCAGGCAACTTACCAGAAAGAATTCGCAGACGCGCACGATGCGACAGAAGAGTCAGGGAATACTGAACGGGGCCGGCAACGGGAACGGCGGACCGCCGAGTCTATCGCACTGCGTCTCCTTTCCGGCGCCACCGACACACTCGCAGTTCACGTATCTGCCACACGGCCATTTCCCAGCTGCGATACGGCCCAGTAGCGGTATCTACTCCAACTTTTTGCACGGACCGTCCGCACGACCAGCCTATCAGCCAGCGTACCAACCGAACGGCGAGATTATGTATCCGTATACAGGTCATCCCGTGTCCGGTAGTACTCCACCGCCGCCACCGAACACGGCTGCCGCGGCATCAGTACAAGCGTCATACATGCCACCTACGTCGGTGGTGACGTATGCAGCGGCGGTAATACCACAGACAAAGATTTCCTGTTATAACTGCGGCAGTAACAGTCACCTCGCGATAGACTGCAAGGATCAGACGATGGAAGACATTACGAAGAAAGGTACGTCCTCTTAATACAATCGAGTATTGCGTTACATGAAGAAAGGACGCCTCTGAATTACTTGATGCGTTAACAGAATCATAGTTCTTAAACGAATATAATTTAATATTGATAAAACCTTCATTTAAATGGAGTATTTGATATCGGAAAATTAAAAAGAAATCTGACGTTACATAATTTATACATTAACAAATTCATATTTTAAAGAAAAAATACTATCAGTTTAGTATAATAATTGTGTAAATTAGGATAAATTTAATATGCCTATAGTTGTCGCACAATTTTTAGTATATTCATATCTTTTTATTTTTCTTCTATATCGTTTCATATAACTGCCGCATATACAAACTTATGAATAGCACTTAGTGAAGTATTGAATATTGAGTGGTTTCACTTCTGATCGCACAATCTACTCACAAATTGTCGTCACAAAGAACACGAAAATCCTTTTAATTTCAGCCCAATACCGACTGGATTATACGATAATGAAGCAACCTGGGGAGTGCCCGAGTTCCGACAAGTGATCCCCTGCCATGGACCACTCTGCTACTACTCGTCACAATTTTCACCGCCACTATAACCGCAACTATTGCCATCATCGTCATAACCAATATTACCATCGCTATCATCTTCATCATCACCGTTACCATCACTATCACGATCACCAGCACATCTGCTATTGTAGCCACCAATACGCCAATGCAAACCGATTTAAGGACAAGACGTTGCGAGATGACAACCACTATCGTTCCTCCTTTCGCTTTTCGGTAATTTTTCTAAATACCTTATTCTACAATCAGCATGATGATGATACTAGTGTGAATACTGATGCTGACAATGACGATGTCGATGACGATAAGTACGACAATGACAGCGACAAAATTTTTCTAACTGAGAATATTTCACGGTTTATGGAACGGGGTATATCTTTTGCAAGTTCTTATGTATGATAGTGATTGAAAAGTGATCTAACTAAATGTAACATATAATGTAGTATTGTACAAAGAAAGAGCAAAAGCGAAACGAGAAATAATTGAAAGACCGCATTATATAACACATAATGTCTTGTCTGTGTTTCTTTTACTGCAGGACATGTTTCAAGAGATTTTTGGGTTTAAAATAGTGACTTATGTCACTGTTGTGACATTTATCGGTTACATATCGTTGTGACTCCCATCTCAGCAGTGTTTCTATTCTTTTCACCCTAAATTCTCTTAACGAGTAGCCATAAAAGAAACGCAAAGGAAAAGAGTAAAAAACGTATTGTGCCCCAAACGGAAAAAAAAGCAAAAATTATACGAGATTCGACTATATTCAGCAATCGATACTTTAACTTCTAATCTACTATGTCTACACTATTACTATTAAACTATAATTATTACTACTATCGCCGTTGCGTCACGACGTTTTTATGTACATATATTTTTCTCAACTCTTACGTGCGCGATGAACCGATAATGACATGTGAAAAAGAAAAAAAGCGTGTAATATATATGAAATATATGAAATAGTATACAGAGTATGTCTGTTGTGTGCGATGTATGCGCGTGCATGTGTTTACGTATGTGTGTACGCGCAAAGAAAATAGAATGCAAGAGGCAGAAGAAAAACGAGAAAATGATAAAAAGAGAAAAAAAAGCAGCAGGAAGAGGGAGGAAAATAAAGTTAGTGAAGGAACAACATACCAAAAGTGTTCGATTATCTAGCTGCCGTTGCGCTCCTCTATGTGTGTTTGTTTCGCTTATGTGTGCGTACGCGCGTCTGTATGTTTGTGCGTGCGTGTGTTTGTGTGTATGTGCGTGCGTGCGTGCGTTTGTGGTAAAAAATCATGAAATATATGTTATATATATATATATTCTATATAATATATATTTCGTAATTATACATATGTATTTGCTGCTCACAACTTGTTTCTTATCTTGTACTTGTAGTTAGACGGCGATTCTCATATTATTTATACACGAGTAGTCATGCGATTGCACGTGCATTTGAAACGATTTTATACGACTTTTATCGATTGCCTATGTATTTGAGCGTAATCAACGTTAAGCTTTTTTACGCGTTTGGTTGCAGCAATTAATGTGTTAAGCGTGGTTAACTAAATCCTCTGTACATTTGTATTTATCTATACTATGAAACTTATTTAAAATAGAATCACGCTGTCTTAAAAACTGCAAATTTTTAAGAGGCGTATTTTCATGACGCAAATTTCAGGGTATCTTCAAATTGACTCAGCAAAATATATAAGTATGATATATTTTACACTCTAAATCTAAAGTTTTGTCTCGATTTTTACACCCTTTTTTTAGAATATCACCCATATAGAACAATAGTATTTGTTTAGTTTTAAGCAAAATATCCAGCGTAGTGTACTACATATTTTGTGACACAAGTTTGTAGACACGTTTTTCTTCTGATTTATATTGTTACATCTGTTATGCAAACATGGCTTTTGTTTAGTACGTCGAGAAACGAAATGGATTAGTTAACCAAAGCTGCAACACTGTTGATGCAATGGATTCTTAGGGAGCAACGCAGGGTAAAGCTGAATATGAGTGGAGTGACAGCCCGTTAGCAAAATTGCTAGTTAAAATGATTATTCGGATTTTCATCAGCGAATGCGAAACAGCTCGAATTCTTTGTATATGGACGAACTTTTATGGTTAAATCTTAAAGACGAAAGCTCTCCTCCTCACAGAATCATATATTTTCTTGTACGAACGGTCGTAATACGCAAAAAAGTGATTTTTGATTAAAAAAGGAAATATAAAAATGAGACATGATAGATAGCAATAAACAGGATAGTTGGAAAATATATTAAGTAGATGAAGAGAAAAATGAAGGAAATTGTGCTAGAAAGTTACGGGAACGACTAAAATGCTATTATATAGCATTGATAAGCCAAATCGGACATTCTCTGAGAGATATTTAATATCATAATATGTTCTCAGATTTTATTTGATTTTTTCAAGTAATTGTCAAACTCATTATTATGGCAAGGTGTTATTGATTAAAATAAAATTATATTGGTTATCATGGAATATATCAAATTAAATAAATTTTGTGTAATAAAGTAATGTATTTGTTTGATCATTGGAAGTTGCCAACAAAAATTGCCTTTTTTAGCTGTGCAAACAGTGTAGCAGAAATAACATTGTTGTTTCATGTCAGCATCATTGTGATTTCCATATAAATATAAAGGGATAAATCCAGAAACAAATAAAATGTCCGGTGAGGCTTTACGATTTGAAAATAAGCTGCAAAGTTTTTTTGAATGTTTGATTTGTGACAAATTATCTTTTTCATTATATAACTGAGTTTTTTATTAAATATATCTTAAGAATGTAATTAAGAAAAAAGAATTGCTTGAAAATCAAGATATTATAGAGAAGAAGTTATTTCATATTGAATATTAAAAGTTTTTGACAAATTCGGCCTGTGAGGAATGCAAGAAAAAAGAAATTTTAACATATAAATTTTTAAAAATAAAGCTTACTGTCGCCAAGATTACCTAATATTAACTAATGAAACGAATAATATATAGTTTCACATAAAGCATTTATTAAAGAAAGATTAATTTTTTACTCACGTTATTCTGCATTCATTACAAGTCTGGAAGAAAAATCAATTAAATAATTCTTTCATATATTCGTTACATACTTTGCACTAATTGTTTCCCATAGTTCTCGTATGCAGCATTTTTTTCGCATTCGAGTAAATTTCTGCGAGAAAAGATCAATGGCCGAAATAGTATTCCTGGAAAAATGTTGGCCCCTAGCTTGTTTGTTACTAAAACCAGCCCCGAATTAATATTAAAAGGGTTGACGATTGGGCATTAGATATTGCAGTTCCTGTTACTGTTAAAAATTACAAGAATATTAGAACAGCGGCTGTCGTATATGTATATACAATTACTAGAAAGGTTGACAAAAAAGGCTTGATCTTCGCGCGGTTCCTTATTTCTTTTTTCATACAATTACAAATCCGAAACAAAGCCGATCACCGATATGATTCGACATTGATTTAGATAATTTGTACCTTTATTTTGATTGTGTTTTTTGACATAATTTTAAGGCTGTATTTTGATTAATCCAAATCGTTTCGACATAAAAATTTTTCTAATTACGAAAGCTAAGAGCACAATGGCTGGAAAATGAAAGGAAAGAGTACAAGACTCTATCAAATAATATCAAGGTTACTAGTTAAAAATTTGATAGGGGTCAAAACAATCGCTTTGACTTCTCGAGTGTTAAGACAAGTTGATTACGTCCGTTGTTAAATATATATCAACAAAATGTGTCGAAAGAAATTTGTATAGCGACTGTGAATAATACATATTACTGTTCATAAGTTGTGAATATGGATGAATTAAAAAAAAGTTTATAGAAAAGATGAATCAAAAAGAAAAAACTCACGAGATACTCTAGATTAGATTACGCATTTGTCACAAAAATGTAAAGGGAGTACAAGATGTATAGTAAAAAAATAATAAAATTATAAATAAAAGAAAAAGATTTAGAACTTTAAGAGCGTACTCTTCTAAAGGAATAAGAAAGCCTTACGTTTAAGTGCGTACAGCTTATTGTTAGCATGTATTTAATCTTTCGCAAATACTTAAATGTAATTATATTCCTGTAAACTTAATTATATTATTGGAAATACGTAAATGTACTTTATATATCGACTAATAATTTGTTTCTCAGTAAAAAATCCTTTTTTTAATCATTTCTCTTAAACTATAATACTGACTTTAATGCTTTAAGACTTGAATTACACAAAAAGTGAAACTTTATGTATAAACACTTATCAGTCTCGAAGAAGTCTGGAAACAAAGTCGAAAATTTTCATCCAAAAACAATCACATTTATTATAATGTGATAACAAGTAAGTATTATAATGATTTGTGTACATTGCAAAATAAACGTGACAATTTCGATCATCTGGCAGATAGTTAGCTTAATAATAATTTATGAATTTTAAGTATTAAGATTTGAATAACGTACTAGTTAATACTTATGGTTATCAATTTATTATTAATATAATTTAACTTTAAGAATATAAATTCTTTTAGTATAGTTTCAGCAGAAAATCATGTTGTAAGATTGAGTAACCAGAAGCTAATTCATACAAGCAGTGATGCTTTTAAAAATTAACATTTAGATACGAAAGTCTGCTCGATGGAATTGTCATATTTACTTATTCTATACTGTACTTACAATGTATCTCAGCAAACAAGGTGACGTTAAATGATGTTTCAATAACATCTTATTCATGTTACAAACATCATTAAGACATCACTTGACATTCTTATTTGTTGGGATTCATTTATTCTTTACTTATTTTTTAAATTATTCTACTAGAAATGTGCTCTTACGAATTATTGCGTAATGTATCGTGAGAAATATCATTAATTAAGTAAATCTTTGACCGAATCATAAAATGTCTATTCAGAAAATAGAAAGAATTAGATTCGAAATTTGTTTCTAAGATTGACATTTTTTTGCAATAAATTTCTTAATAATAGTGTGAGATTTATAAGATGCTTGTCATCATAATATGTTTTTGACTGTTAATATCAATTTTATTATGTCAGCTAGCTAGCTAAAGCGTTTCAGCGTTAACAGAATAAGAAGAAATGTAACAGAATGAAGCGTTATTACTAACCAGTATGTGATCCGAAATGTGGCGATAACATTTCCACGAATTGATATAAGATCAATGATTGAAATTGTCATATTTATTTAACGAGTTCTCTGTGCTCAACGAATCTTATAATTAACATATCGCTGCTCTATATAAAACGGACATATACATACAGTTTCATTAATAAATTGCGATTAAATCAATTAAAAAATAAATCAACAATTTATAGGATCTTTCATATTTATAATCTAAAATGATTGAATGTAATACATTTTCTAACGATACTGCTATATTTCTTTAAAAATATAGCAATGCAGAGAGTGAGCTTTTTAAATCCGAAGAGAATTAAAATAGTATTGGCTGTAGCATTAAGTGTAACTTAGGAGTAATTAAACGTTTTTAGAATTGTGATGTCATGTAAATATCGTGAATATACATTTTAAAAGATGCTTTCATATTTTGTGTTTACATTTAAAAAACATCGCAAGATAAAATCTTGTAAAAATATATCATTTTATAAATTTCAAGATTTTCTTAGAAAACTTTATTTCTCTCTACGAAACCCCATTTCCATAAAATTAATTATTTTAATATGTGTTTATACAATTTAATTATTACATTATATAATCCACCGCTTATCGATTTATTTCCATAATTATATTTCCGATAGACAGGTATTAAAATAATTAATTTTATGATCTGAAAGTGAAGTTTTTTTAGAGGAAAGTAGAATTTTCCAAGAAAATTTTAAAATTAAAAAAATGTTTTGCTTGTTTTATAACATAGAGATTTCTTTAACGAAGTGAGAAGAAATAAGTGCAATGAAATATTGGGATATTAATCTTGATTACATACGCGTCAAAAATCATCATTTTGTTATATTGGAAATACTTTGAAAATTTTAGAAAGCTTTCAGACATATATATATCGTTTTAAAATATTACAAACTAAATATCAGATTTATTCAATGTAATTAAAGTTTTTTTTATCATCGATTGGTTAATTATGTGCGAATGCAACTTTGCTCTGTAAAAGTTGCACTTACTCATAATGCGATTGTTTATTCCATAAAATTAAAAATTCGCTTTATTTTTAATTGATTAATAAAATTGTCGTCTCTATTAGACGAATTACAGATTGATGAATGATACTTTTAATTAAAGATGGTATATTAAAACATTTTGATGACATGTTTATTTAAAGAGTATAACAATTTTTATGTGAATTTTACGTGCTTATAAACCTGTCTACTCATGAAACTTGTGAGAACGGTTTACAAAATACGCTCTTGATAAACTTGGAATCTGAATTATTGCCAAACAGCTCTCTATAATCTCAGTGATCATGTTTCATGCTTAAGCACTTTAGTAAAATCTGTGCTTTTTAACATTACTGCTTTTTAATTTTTTTTGGATTTAAAAAATTTTTTTGCATTATTGCTGTATTTTTGAAGAAATACAGCAGAATCGTTAGAAAATTTATAAAATTTAACAATTGAATAAATATAAAAAATCTTATAAAGCGTTGATCTATTTTCTAATCGATCCGTTTGCTGTATATTAATTAACACTTGCTCGATGATAATTAATTTTTATAATTAACAGTTACATTATAATTAATTAATAATAGTTTTAAATGTGAAATAGAAAAAACAAATTTTACCTTGGAAAAGCATAATTACGTTTACATAAATAACTGGCACTTGTTAAAAAAAAGTTCAATTTCCCGAGAGAAATATAAAAAAGAGCCAAGTTATCAAGATAATTTTGGTTCTGACGATAGCTGCTCGGGTGTTCTGGTTACAATGACGTTTGAGTTTTTAATTTCAGTCCACCGGGAGATCCGGTATCGCGGTCACCGAAGTGAACCACGCAAAGGTCAAATCGATTCATTGTTAATAAATTATTTTTTTATAAAAAGAAAAAAATAGGAAATCAAACAATAAATTAAAACAATAATAAATAAGGAATAAAAAATTTTGAAAAATATTTACCTAAAGAATATTTTAAGAATCTAAAAAAAAATTAATGCAACGAGAGACAGAAAATCCTCAATGATGAGTAAGATTAAATACTGATGCCAGTTGGCGATTGCCGCGGGAGACGTATCGCGTCACGAGCGTGAAAGAAAGAAAAAAAAAATTGCTTATCAAGTACCACGTCATCGTACGTGTCGGAGGATATCGTTACTATACGTGAGGGAGGGGGGGGAGGAAGGGGGGCAGCAGCCGCAACAGCGTTTCGCTGTTCGCGATGCCCGTTGCAGTTTGAGGACCGCGGAAAGAACGTGCCGTTATTCCCACCCGAAGAGCTATCGCGCGGCGGCAGTCGGACACTCCACGTGACCCACAATCCGCACTCCTCCCCTCGCGCTCGCACGTCTCGATATCACCCTCTCCGCCACTTCCTCATAGCATCATCATCATCCTCCTCCTCTCCCCCTGCTCATCCAATGGCCGTCTCTCTCCTTCTCGCGAGAGACTCCAATACGCATACGCGAGCCGGCTGCGCATCGCGTCGCATAAGCTCTATCCGTCCCCGAGAGCGCGGGTCGGCGTTTTCGCGGGACGGGGGTCGATCGAAAGCAACCCCTAAAACGAAACGACGAAGGGGGGGGAGGGGTGGCCTCCGAAATCTACCGACGGTGGAGGGGGAAGGGGTTGCTTGGAGTGGAGAAGATCCGCGTCGTTACGTTGGTACAACGGTCGGTGGAGCCACCTGGTCGCGGATTT
>QKQZ01050323.1:0-48329 GCA_003595255.1 Solenopsis fugax
ATTCTACGCCGCTGGATTCCAGCGTTCGGCTGCCAAGTCCGGCTGCTGGCTTCAGCCTCGTTTGGAATCTACATCTACTGTTAATATTGTATATACCATGTGATATCCGGGACCGGATCAGCCGTGAAGACAGCTTTAAATTCGCCATTAGCCCCGAGGGCGACATCGACGTCGGTGAGAGGTTCGGTAAATCTCGGTTTCCGGAGTTCGTCGACAGTTCCGATGGTCAGATAGCCTTCTACGATTTCCTCACCCAATTTATTTGTCAGCATGCACGTGTAGAGACCCTCGTCCTCGAGGGTGGCCTTACTGAGTTCCATCTCGTATGATTCTCCTGAAGTTGTGATCCTCACTCGTTCGCCAGATCGAAGAGCCTTGCCATCTTTGAACCACTTTACATCTGGTCTTGGTAAACCAGCGGCCGTCACCTCAAACTTCGTGTTCTGTGTCTCGAAGATGGTTCTATCGGTGAGATCTGTGCTCACGACGTGAGGCGGAGCTGCGAGGAATGAGATGAAAATAATAAGCTATTATATATCAAAAAATTGATTTTGCTGAAAGCCTCGTTTAAACAAACCTTTTCATTTATCAGTATTGGTGATAATAGAATATCAGGGTACAATCAACCAAAAAACGTTTTGTTATGCAATGAAATTCTTTTTTGAGAGAATGCTATTATATGATACATTTTAATTTATTAAGATAATTATACGAGCTATAATTTAATTTATTTTAGCAGATTGTATCTTTTTTATATCAATTAATTTCAGTTTCCAAATACTTAATAAATTTTATATGATTGAAGTAAATTATTATTTCAAATTGATAGTGAAAATATTATTAATCATATTGTTATCAATAATAAATGATTATTTTAAAATTTATGGATACACGTATATATAAACAAAGATAATAATATCATGTCTTCTTTTTAAAAACATTATATATGTAGACACAAATCTATAAATGCAATTTATTGCTACATCTGTTCATCATCACTTTATTATGTCTGTAAAATTAAATATTGTACGCGTTCTGAGTATACTTACCTAGAAGCTCTTGGTTAAATAGGTGCTCAGAAAACCGCAGTGAAAGATTATAAAATTGACTATCTTATTTTAGAAAAAGCTGTAAACTTACCTCAATACTTCTTTCAAGTTGTCGAAGAGTAATGCTACCAAAATTGAAATTTAAAGGCTACAGATAGTCAATATTGCGCATGGAAACATAAATAATACATTTATTAATGTGAATAATAACATAATTAATCTCATATTTAAAATAAAATATATCAATGTATTAATATATTAAGATATAATATCAAGAAAGAGAGAGAGAAAGAGCAGATAGAATTTTTAAGAATTATTTATCAAGCAAGTTCCCATCAATAAACTCTTAATAGATATTTTATATTTCCACACGCGAACATGCAAATGTTATACGAATGAAATACGAGTCAGATGCAAGAGAAATAAAAAGATGAGAGAATTAGCGAGATGTGGAGTCGTCAGTTACAATAGAAGTGATATAATAATATGTTTCAACGTATTGTGTTGAGAAATTAGAGTTAGCTAAAGCTACTAATGGAATCTCGCGGTCATACCTGATTCTCTGCCCGATTCTTTATCGAGGATTTCATCTAATACACTACGTTGTCGTTTAACACGAGCTAAAAGATCCCTCATCTCGTCATCGATTTCCTCGTCATCGAGTTGTGCCTTCTGAGAACTCTGTCTCGATAATGTTTCGCTTGACAATGTCGAAGTTTCCGTCTTTTCGAGTTTCGCAGTTTCTTTCGATAATTCGATAGCTGAGTTTGGTCGATCAAAAGTTTTCTCCGCGATCTTTTTCACGGGACTTGTATCGTTAATTGTAGAGCTTTGACTGGGCAAGTTTATTGTCTTGACATCCAAACTTTCTCGTTGCAAAGTTTGATTCGATAATGTCGCCGTTAATGGTTCTTCCAAGGATCGCTCCTCGGCAATGGTCTCTGTGATCCTGGAGATTCTATGTAACTTAATATCTTCCAAAGTTTTCTCTCTTTCTGGCGTCTCATTGAAGGAGAGCTCATCGAGAATACCATTGGTCGTTTTCTGATCCTCTGGAAGTTGTTCAGCCAACTGCACGTCTTCCGTGCTGACGTCTCGTGATAGTGCCTTCAAAGTCGATTCATCATCGGAAACAGAAACAATCGTGACGCCTCGATTGACACCCAAATTTGACTTCTTCTCCTCGGTTTCTGAAAATTCCTCGATTAGCACGCCATTCTGAGACTTCTCTTCTTGCACGGTGTAAGCGTAAGAGGCAACTTCCTCAACATGGGGTCCCGATTCAACACCAAATTCCCGACACTCGACCTTGGTTGCTGTCATCTTGCTGATTGTATGACTTTCGCCAGGACCTGCGAATGGCCTGATCTAATACCTTCGACTACTAACATCCCGCGTACAATTATGCTTTTTATATCTTTAGAAATGATCTCTTCGTATCGTTACTAGAGAGTTGCGATTATCATAGAGCTGTTTCCATAAATTGCACGCTTATTACTTAAATCACGCGATGTATGTTATAATATAATAGATAGAAAATATAACGTTCGACTACGTTAAGAGTAGACGATGATGAAAATTTTGAAGCAAAACGATCTTTAAGTCTGAGCACGTTCAGTTTTCAGAAGACGCATTACGGTTTCGTGTTTCCCGTTTATTTATGTGATTGTTAGTTAAATATCCAAACAATATAAACGTTTAAAAGACTACAGGATTCTGAAGAAAAACGTCTTTTAAACTTTTATGTCGATTGAATATTCGAGTGTATGATAATGCGTGGTATACGTCAGATTACCTGTAAGTATAGCTTCGTGTGATGTCGTGGAGGCCACAGAAATCGTGATTGTTTCATTGTCCCCTTGAATTACTTGGATGTTTTGTTTCTCCAGTTTGACGCGACCTAAATTTATCAAATATTGTTTCTACGGCCAAATGAACTAGATATTATCTCGATATTGCTAAGTTATTACATAGCGTGCGTGCGTATTTTTGCGTGATAAATTATAAAACGTAATGCGAACCACACGAATTGATCCGATTTTCTGAAAACGTTATTAAACTCTTAGACAAATGTTTAAAAAACGATTGACAAAATGACACTATCTGTTTTTAATTATCAATCCTGAGATATCCAGTCAGTGAAAATATGCGTAAAAAAAGAAAAATCAAACAAGATTTCAGAAATATTCAAACAATATTTCAGATATTGCAAAAAAACGTAATTCGACTCTAGCATGCAGTGCTCCGTAATATTAATATTATCTAGAAGATGTTTCGGTTCTAGAATAAAAATATTTCTCCCAGCATGTAATAAAATCCTTATCGAAGCGTGCGACGTCGCAGATATTCTTGTAATAGTCAAAGCATTTCGTTGCATCGTTGCGTTTCAAATGCATCAAAATCAAAACTCTGCGTTTCTCACTCTTACGCATTCTAATTTAGCTAGTCAAATTAGCGCGCATGATTACCTTCTGATCCCGACTCTTCAGCGCGCAGAGTCTCTTCCTGCGACAATTGTTCCTCCACCAATTTCTTCGTCTGCGTTTCTTCCATTTTCACCTCTTCAGCTTTCATTTTTGGGAGCTCTACCTTTTCAACCTTCTCATCTTCCGTCTTAGCTACGGAAGTACATTCTTTCGAGTCTTTGTCGTAACGTCTTTCAAGACACGATATGTCAACATGTTATGACACTTAGAATTCAAAAGAATTGGAAAAAACATCGAAAGAATTTCGGAGCAACACAAAATCAATTGTATGATAATCTACGAATAAACTACGAATAAACTAATAATACAGAAGGAAAAAACATAGAACACATTTTGCGTCAACGTCAATAATGTGACACGTCGAAAAAGATATTCCTCCCTTTCGTTTAAAGAAATCAGGAGAATTCTTTCGACACACAGATCTTTTACATAACTACAGGAATTATGAGAAAAAATTCTGTCGATTAAACCTCGTCATTAAAGGCCGTCTAAAAAATTCCCAAGATGTCACATTGGGAAATTAAAGTGAAGAGGGAATCGTACGGCTTTATTTATACATTTAGTACTTACTGAACGTTGTCGAAACATGACGACTTTTACCGCTACGATTTTTCAAAAATTAGAAATGTACGTTGTTTATTGCTGACCACCGTTCCAGCAAACATCACGATATCAGCCTTTGTTGTATAATTTTCTTAACTTTGCAAAAATTATACCCGCGTTTAACTCTTGAACTCGATTGTAATATCAAATGATCTCTCACTTTATATAATAAGAAATATTATATTTTTCACGAGTCTTATCTATTGTTTAGAAATATTATTATTCTATAAATTATGATATAACTTTCAAAAAACGTAAATTAATCATTTTTGAAGTACAATTATTTTGATATCACTTTAATATCGTTATTGTTGTATCAAACTTGACAATATGTAATACGATAGTTTTATAGCCAGATTTCTTAGGCTTGCGTTCAACAAATTCGAGTTCCAGAGTTAAGAAAGAAAATGAAAAGGCGCAGAAACTTACTCATCACGATGACTTTGCTTTTGCTGGAGACATAACCCAGCTCATTTTCTGCCCGCACCTCGTACAAACCGCCGTCACTACCCTTCAGCAATGTCACTGTTAAATCATAGCTCTCATTGCGCTGACTGTCCCTGGTGATTTTGATCCTGGCGTCTGCTGTCACCTCGTCGCCGTCCTTGTACCACTTGACTTCTGGATCCGGCGTGCCAGACACTTCGAACGTCAACTTTAGCGTTTCACCCTCTTTCAACCTCTGATCCGCCAATTTCTTCAAAATCTTTGGCCGAGTGTTCACTGTCAAGTCGGAACTGCTCGAATTCTCGCCATATTCGTTCTGCACTTTGCAAGTATAATGGCCTTTGAGCTCGGTCTTCACCTCCTTGATAATAAGCTTGTAATTGTCTCCTTCTTCTACGCGAGTATATTCTGTGCGCTTCTCTGTAATTTCAACATCGCCCAGAAACCAATGCACACTCGGTTTCGGGAAGCCCTCGATCTCAACCACAAATTCGACATTCAATTCGCCCTCGTTCGCACTGATGTCACACAGTTTCGTCTTGAATCTCGGTATACCGCGAACCTGCGATAAAATATCGAAAAAAATATTAAGATAACAATAATAAAAGAAATAAAATTTTTTAATAAATTCCAAATAAATTTTAATTGCATAGAATATAAAAAATTAATTAAAAATATATTTTATATTACAGATTGCATACCCTGACTCTCGTCTCGTCCGAAATCGTGCCATGTTTGTTGATCACCTCAGCCTTGTAAATCGCCGCATCTTCTATCGTTGTACCGCTAACTGTGAGTATATAATTATTTCCATTTTTCGTCATCTTTACACGATCGCTCGCGGTCAAAAGTTGTTCGTCTTTATACCAATTGATTGTCGGTTCTTCATTAGACTCCACTTCGATCAAGAGGTTCAATGTATCACCTTCGTTAATTACTCGTGGCTCACCTAGCCTTTTCTTGATCTTTGGCGGGCATTTGATACCGACTTTCCAAATATCAGTCGTTTGATTGACATCGTTTTTCGCGACAATTGAATATGAACCAGCATCAGTCACTTTAGTGTTTTTGATCACAAGCTTATACGTGTCGCTGCCTTCCTTGATGATCTTGATACGATCGCTCTCTTCAATCAGCTGACCATCTTTGTACCAGCTCACTTCTGGCGCCGGGGTGGCCTCCACTTGCACGGTCATCGTGCCTATCTCTTCGATGAGAATCATCATATCAGATTGCTTCTTTGTGATCTTCGGCGCAGACTTCACGATTAGCTCGATCTGCGTACTGTCTTCTCCGAGGTCATTCTTTGCCCTGATAGTATAAACGCCGGCATCTTTAGCAGTAACCTGTTTAATCACTAACGACAAGGATTCTTCATCTTCCCAGAGGTACTTAATTCTCCCACCGGCTATGATTTCTTGACCGTCCTTGGTCCATTTGATGTCTGGCTTGGGATAACCCTTCACTTGTAGATCTAACATTGCGGAACCACCAGCGCTCACCTCAGATTGCTTCGATTCCGTTTGAAGTTTCGGCTTTTCCGGATCCTTTAACAATTGATTCACGGCGCCCTGCACTGTTAGTTCCGCGCTGCAGCTAATGTTACCTACGAGAAATTTCATAAATTAACGAATTAATATAATATCTGAAAACGCGATAGTAATATTAAATTAATATAATATAATCTTTACCTGTGCTGGTCTGCGCCACGCACGTGTAAAGACCGGCGTCTTCAGGTTTCACATGCTGGAACACCAGTGCCAGAGTGTCCTCATTATCCTTGAAGAGAACCTTAAATCTCTCTTCAGGATCGAACGTCTGTCCGTCGCGAGTCCAAATGAAACGTGGCTCGGTTCCAAGCTCGAGAAGTCCTTCAGGAAGCCCCTGGAAAAGTGGCTTCTCATCTGTCACTGTCACCATCGCCTCGCACGTAGCTTCGCCGTAACGATTCATAGCTGTGCACGAATATTTTCCAGCGTCTTGCTTCTGAACGTCGGCGATTACCAATTCGTAAAATCCCTTCTCGGCGTTGTCTCGAATAATTTTCACGCGTTCGTGCTTCGCGTCAATCAAGGTGCTGTTCTTGAAGCTAAGAAAAAATGCATTAATGCATTATTTTCTCAGACAATAGACATTTGTAAGAAATGATGATAGAGAATTTTTATCAGAGAGAAAATTCAAAACCTACAACTTTATTTCCGGATTAGGATCTCCTTTGACTTTAATCATAAAACGTAGGTAGGTATTTTCGAGAAGTTCGGTATCCTTCAGGCGCACCAAAAATATAGGAGCATTTGCTTCTGCTCTTGCTTGCTTCTCTTCTGGACTTACTACGATATTTTACATCAATAGAAAAATAGTATTATTTGTCGTTTAAAATTGTGTGTAACATCAACATTATAACTTACATTTTTGAACAATCAATTGAGCAGTGCACGTCGCTTCACCGTTTGTATTCAGAGCACGTGCAATGTATATGCCAGAATCTGATTCATGAACGTTTTGGATCTCAAGCTTACATATGTTGTCGCTTAATGTGATAGTGACGCGATCAGCCAACTTGTCTTCCATCGGTTTGTTATCCTTCAACCATTGCAACCTGGTGGTCGGGTCGCTGGTTAACATCGTGCACTCGAAAGTGGCAACTTCTCCGGCTATAAAAGAGAACTCAAATTAGCGCAAAGTAACGATGCATTGTAATTCCAAAGGAAATGAGAATGGTGAGAAGCGAGTCCGTCAATTCCAATACAACTGTCCTGTATCTAAAATATTCAAAACAAATAGCATCGTACTTTAACGTAATTTCTTTCAGTAACAAAATAGGGAGAAATGTAAAAATAATTGCAGAATGGATTTAACGTAGTAGTTATTAAATGTGATCTGACATATACATGTGCATGTACATCGAGTGTGATTGACACATAACATTGCTTTTGACATCGTGATTTATGAAGATATGAATGTGCATCAGAGAACAAACTTTAAGATGTAAAATGCATCTCGAAAGATATTACGGTTATATTTGATACCTGACAAAAATTTCGTATGTTATAAGATACTTTGTTGAGAATATGATATACAATATATTTGTATTGATATATATTTCTACAAGTGCCTTAATCACTTTACTATCTATGAAAGACCACTGAAGAAGCAATATAGTGTGATATGTCAGTGCAAATATCTGTGAGTGTAAAGATGATATCGGTGTCAGAGTAACGTGTCAGCGTAATGAAATGTTTAGTGTAGATGTTGTGTATAGCAAACATCTATGGTTTAGCGGTGAAGCATGTTTAACCAGCAACGTAATATCTAAAAGCAGTTTGCTCTATTCGCTATAAGAAGAACACGAAAAGATACATAAAAGAAACGTGGAGAATAGTGAACGCTGATAAACTAAACAAAGTACGTGTCACTTTACCTATGGCGTGTATCAATGCCTTTTTTGGTCGCATCGCTAAAACAGTAAAAATGTATCTTATGTCTTGTGTAATAGAAGAAAGAAATGTACGTATTATTCCTAACAGTGTAATGCTATTTTTGTATGGTCTGGATTATCAATTAACAATAATTTAATCGTAATTGTTTAAAGCTTTGACGTTGCATACTTACGTTCTACACTGCATCCTTCTATCGTCTTGATAAACACCGGTTTGCTAACATCGGTGTCAATGGCGATTTTGGTTCTGCTTTCGACGTTCGAATCCATGGCCATACCATCGGCGATCGCAGTCTCGTAAGAAGTTGTTGTTTCCGACATCCGACCCATCCCTTGTGACGAAGAAGACATTCTCGTCTCAATGGCGGACGCCGCCGATTCCATGTACGAGGACACGCCATTACGACTGCTCGATATCGATGAATACGACTCTACAGAGGTATTATAGTTGGAAACTACCTTACTACTTGACACATAACATGTCCAGGATTCGAATTAGGAAGCTTGAAATCGGCTTTTGTTTCTGGATACCATTCAATTTCGAGTGAAAAGATAGTTACCGACGTTCCATCGAAAAAGATAATTCGAGGAGAAAATCTTCTATAAATTATTTTCAACATTCTTGAATTCGACAATTAAACGTGATATAACAAACATTGCAACTACGACATACATTCGGCGCAACATCGATTTACATCGCCAGCTTTAATGAGCTTTCGCATGCGACACCGAATTACGATAATTTTACCGATACGAGCATCCTACGATTTCATCAACAAACTCTTACCTTCTACTTTCTCGACTTTCGAAGAAGCGCTGAATCGACTCGCAGAATATCTTCGGGACATGTCTGCTTGCGTTTCTTCAATCTTAGTCTTCTTTACTTCCGATGGGTCGATCGTTCCTACGGAGTCCTTTCTCTTCTCCGCAACTTTTGTGGAGTCTTTAGTCGTATCTGGTTTTGGTAAACCTGGATTCGCTTTTGCTTCTTCTTTTGTCGAATTACTTTGAACTTTAGATAATCCTGGATTCGCTTGTGGTGATTCGATTTTCACCGGTGCCGACTTCTCGTCACTGTTAAGCTCTTCCTTGCCTTCTGGTATTTCTTCGGTTACTTGAAGATCATCCGCTGCATGCTCGGCAAGAGCAACCAAATCACTGGCGTACTGACGAATTTCCTTGAGCCAATAAGCTTTCACAGGATCTTTGTGAGCTACTAAAGTGATGGGATAATTGGATGCAGCCGGATTATGTAGTTCAAAGGATCGTATATTGTCGAGATGGTCCTTCACTTCTACTTCTGGTAACTGTAACAAGATAATCGAATTTATTATATTATTTTATCGTAAATATCACAACGTCATCTTATATCGCACTTACTCGAATAATGTCTTTTAAGATGAAAACTGATCTGTCCTCCGATATCCGTCTGACTTTACAAATGAGAATTCGTGCTTTGAACAGAAACAAGTATCTTTCTTTGCTTTTTCCTTCCTTGTCTATAACCGTGTACCATTCCTGAAAACATGTAATGTAATTTTTATTTAAAAGATCAAGGTTTTAATATTTTATAATTGGTGAAACTTTATTCGAATGAATAACTAGATATTAAATTTTCGTAGGGACAAATTTAATATTTCTCGTTTATTTTCAATTCTTTCATATCTTCTAATTTACTTATTATCTTTTAACAAAGATATACTTACATGAGTGAGTAATCTACCAAGTTTGTGAATGTTTCCTTTGTATCCTTCGATATTACTTATGAATTTATTATCGGTCGCCCTATGGGGAATTCCTAGCATCAACTCTAGCGCCTTTTGTAAGTCGTCACAGTTTTCACCTAATCGGGTCGAATACTTCACCAGCTCCTGCAAATAATATGCATAAACAATGTACTCATTAATTTCTTCCTATACTACAAATTGATAATTTTGTTGATGGAATAAATTGAAATGAGATTTGCTTTGGTCCGCCTACGATCGCACGAAGCTTGCACTACGTCGCGACTGTCATCCTTGGACCGAATTAACTTGTATCGTATATTTCGATACGATTATTATCGTCGCAATTTTCCACGCTTGCACCTGTTTCGTGTTTGCACAGAGTTTTTCCATAGAGTTAAATCGTGACTCGATGGGTAATCTACTATGTAGACGGACGCGCGCTTTTAGCTCGCTAAATCCGTACGACGCCCACACATTCGTACAAACGTGGAATGTTCTATAGCGTCGTTTTTATATAGGAAGTCTAGATTTATCGAAAGATATAGTCTTTGACAAATTTAATAATGTTTTTTAACACATATTTTCAGTAGTACCTAGTGTTAAGAGAATGGGTTTTTTTTTATTAAAGTACGAAACAATTTTTAATTGTAAAAATAGAAAGGATTTCTTAGAAAATCGTAGTTATTTTCACTTGTTCTAAATTTAGCATGTTGATGTCGACGAAATAGTAATTAAGTACAGATTTATTTCGAACTTCTGGCTAATGTTTACTACGCTTATTTTAAAATACGCATAATCGTTAGAGCGGCGGCGGTCTGCAGCGGTGCTATCAACAAACAATGTATAGGCCAAAAACTATTAACTGCAGATTCTTGTTCATATTTCAGTGTAAAAGTTGCTACCTTGATGTTCATTTTCCCGGGCAAGTGGCCCACTTGCTTATAAAATTAATCTACTTGGCTTAGACGAATATCACGGCAAACACTGTCTAAATACTTAACATTCTTGACATGCAATTGATTAGCTCTAAAACTTCTCTATACTTAGTACAGTAGAATTTAAATACACAAGTAAAATATCTATTGTATTAAAATAATTTCGTATTTTTAAAAAAGAAATGTTAATGGAAACTCGAAAAATCGATTTTTTTTATATAATTTGAAATGATGGACAGTTTAAGCCTCGTTTAATCTGTAATGTAATATATATTTCAAATGAATGGCTGTGATAATTATGTGTATCGAGGAGACACGATTTCAAGGCAAAGTGGAAAGCGCTTTAGCGCCGCGCTATTTCCGTCTGGCGCAATAAAATTCGGGTGGAAATATAGGTCATGCTGTATCTGTGTATTCAGTTGTCTGATATTGTCTCGTTACACTGATTTCATGAGCTAAAAAAAGTGTCAAGTATACTACATTTTTTTATCTCACTTTTGAAAATTTAATTTCTTTGGAGATGTTTTCTGAACTTGCAAGTTAATGATGTATCTCTATCATCGTAATAAGGTTATGAAATAGATTCTTATTAAAACTTTGCAATGAAACAAAAACATTATTTTACATACCTTTAGCAGGAGCTGGTAGTCGTTTATGCGTTGTATCGGAAGCTTCAAATGTTCTGATATGCTCTTGTCGTCACCCAGAGTCTGGCTCAACTCCTGCAAGAAACGAACTGATGGCACGAATGCTCGGAATTCGCAGTTTTATCCACGTCTAGTATGCAAATATTTAGAACAAATTTCTGCATACAAAACATTTTACATAAAATTAAAATTATTTTAATAAATTTAAATCTTAGCTTTCTTTCACCGAAATTCCTGAGAGTTTCATCGAACTGAAGTTTCGTTCTCCTACTTACAGTTTTAATCAATTTAATATCAAACTTGAAATTCTCTCTCACATACACTAAGGTTGATATTTTCGTATCTATCTACTTCAATAAGTGATTCACAATTAGAGCGTTTAGAGATTAAGAATACGATAAATCACAGCACGTTTTTTCTCGAACTAAGCGAGATTGAGATATTTCAAATGAATCATTTGAAGTGGTTCTCTCCTCGCGAGAATGAATTTGCCGACACCGTAATTCGACACCGGGAAGATCTGGCATGAACACATGTATTTTTGGATGTGCGACTGGATTTTGCATACAAATGCGGGTGTGTGTCACCCCCGCAGAGCGCGTGGTCACCGCGTTCGCACGTTGGGAAGACGACGACGTGCGACTGACGTATTGTGGAGCGCATCGAGCGCGACTTTCGGTAACGTTTGTGAAGCGAACGTTTGGAGAACGGAGAACAGAGAACGGAGAACGCAGAATCGCGTGCTACTATCGGGCGCGCACCTTGAACGAGGGGGGACCACCCTGAGATCGTTTTCAATCGAGGTATGGTCGTCGCGAAGGGTGTCGTGTGGCTGCTCGCAGATGGACTGCGCACAGGAGTCCGGCTCCTGATCAGATTCCGTGGATCGCGCGAAGATTCTCACACACGGACGATGTGGTGGTCAGTGGTCCGCGGCACTGAGGAGGAATCTTCGGGTGCTCACAACCGCCGCCGCGGCACACTCGGAAGACCAATACGGCAACGGCTATACTTAGACACCGAACGATTTCGTGTGCGACTGACCACGCGCAAAAACAACACGAAGATTGCGCAGATCAGTCCTGAGAGATGCACTGACTCCATTCTCCTCCACTTTTTTTTTAAACAGCAGTCGAGTAATCCTTTTCCCCTTATTCACCCTCTGTCATGTGGAAGCAAGGGTGCATAAGAATTCGTAGATGAAAGAATCTGGAATGTCTTTCTCGATTAAAATAATTTCTTAGGGAAGAATTTGAGTCTCATTGAGAAATAAACACAAGATAAATCTCTTGATCGTTCTAACAAATAACATAATCTCAAAGAGTAGTTTTATGCCAGAAGACCTGCAAATTATAAATATAGGTCTTGAAATATTTTTTTTTTATGTATTTGTAATAAAATACTTTCAATAGAAAATGTTCTTTTCTATAATATTGCAATTGCATGTAATATGCTGAGATACGATATTGTCTAATATGTCGAGAATCTTGATAAAAAATGCATTTTTTAAAAAAGCATGCATCTCAATACTATCAGTTGTAGGTAAGAGAAGCGAAAGATGTTCCGTCCGTTAAGAATAAACTTAGCTATTTTGAGGGCTGGACACACGCCCGCATATATCCCCCACATGTTATATAATTACATCATTTTCTCCAATCCATACTGCCGTGGAGATCGAACATAGAATCCCAATGAAAGCTCGTAACGTGCGTGACGCGTTGAAATTACAAATAAAAAGTCATTCATTTCAAAGTTTTAGAGCAGTTACGTTGATGCTTGTTAAAAACTTTTAAAAAAGATATTATTAATAGATAAACTAAACAATCTAGAAAATATTTTTAAAAATATACATATAAACATACATTTTAACATACAGTATCTGGTATTTAATTTATATTTATTTTTATATATTTTTTTATTTTATTATTTTAATATTTGGTTTTGACGCAAATGTATCTTTGAATATTTTTCTAAAAAGTAAAATGTTAATTTGTCTTTACATGATCTTGATATTTATATCATCAATGTTAATTTGTTACGATTTGCGTATTTAAGCTCCAATTCTATTATGGATACTAATCTGATTTAATTTGGAAACTGAATCTTGCATTTCAATTTCGCCAATTCAAGCTTAGTAATTAATTCTTAACTAAGAGTGACAGCACACTCATTCGCAAATTAGTAAGAATTATTGCAATTATAATGGTAGAACACAACTTGCCTCAAAATATTCGCGTACTTCGTCGTTTGTCTGAAGAAATTCCTGGGCAGCAGGCTCGTCTCTACAATACGCCACGTGTTTGTCAAAGTCTCTCTCCTGGAATAAAATAGTGTATTATTGTAATCAACAATTCGATTCAAACATTAACTACGTAACACTGAGTAAGTTCGCCCACAAAGACTTCTGTCAATCTTTTTTATTTTCATAGTTCTCACATGTCAAAGAAACGTTTTACACTATTTCATCTTACACTCTTGCATGGAGAATTATGAATACAATTAGAAAATAATTATAGATATAAACCGAATTATTTTATCTAATGTAACCGTTAATATAATACAAAAATTACTGGCGATGTGTATATGCACTTACCAGTCTCAAGAAAGTTCTGCCAAGCATACGTGGTTGATCCGCATAATACTTGACGCCCTCGATCAACACCCTGCCGAACGATCTAAGTAAGGCCGGAATTAATTATCATGCCAAAGTCACACCACGCCTAACATGCTACGGAATGGAAGTCTGTGTCATCTTCAGAATACGACACGCTTCACTTGGAAGCGATACGTAATGCAAGGTAGTCCAAAAAATGTAGCATATTTTGGTTATAAGTATTATTCACTGATATACGGAAGGTGAAAACGAGTTCTACGGGTCTTATGAAGAAATTAGAATCTAATTTAATCTCTGATCAAAACAGCAAGATCAACATCGATGAGGTTGATGAATTAATATCGGTCGAGTTAGTAACGTAATCAAAATTAATTTCTACTAATGTCGTACATACATCAATGTCATAAGTATAACATGATAATATTCTTTCTTAGAGATTAGAGAGAAATACATATTTATATTTACTTCAAGCTCTATTACGGTTTTATAGTAATTAACATTTAATTTGTTAGGTGTCAAATCACGTCTAACGTTAAGTAGGGTATTGTAATGAAATTTTTAAAAAGCGATAATATAGATATAGATTAATTTTTGGGGCACGTTCACATATATACGAAGAAGCACACTATCACACAAAATACGCTTCGACGATGAACTTACGCTTCGTACATCGTATTCCGCTATAAGTGAAAGAATAATGTGTGGAAAATTGTATGCGTATATAATGTGACTGTGTATGATACAGGATCATGTAAAAATTTTTGATATAACTGATAAACCAATAACAATATATATGTTAAACTAAAAAATTATTTGAGTGTGCATGTGTTTCTTCGATGTATTCGTAATTGTGCATTACAAAAAAATATTTTTATTTATATAATTAACGTAAAATATTCATATGAATAATAGTGTGAATATTATATTCTCTCTAAATATACCGAATCTATGAAAAGATATAATTATAAATATTATTTGATAAAATTTGCAATCATTTGAGAAATAAGCGTGTATATCTAGTTCCCTTTAGTTTTTTTCAATTAAAAATTAATTAAAAATTAAAAGAGTAGTTAAAAATTAATTAAAGAAAATAAAAGTGTGTCAGGTACAATGAATGTTCGTCTGACAGTGGTGTAGTGCGTTTTCTTATCAGTGTACGTTGCCATAAATACATACGTGTTGTGAAAATCAGCAATTTGCTTCAAATTAGTGAATATAACTTCTTTATTGTCTCGTACAGTCCGCGGAACACCAGGATTGTCGAGGGGCTTTAAATAACGTTCGACGACGAGCTGAATATCTCTACCAAATTCTTCCTCCGTTTCGATTAACTCTTTCACGACAGCTCTGTAAGAAAAGCAAATGTTAAAATATTTTTTATTTGTTAATTTAGTTGTTAGTATAAGATATTTGTAAAGATTAGAAGTATTGTAATTTCTTCAAACTTATTGTATAAAAAGCTTGTTGTTAAAGTATAATTGATCTACTTATGTATACGTGTCATACAAGACTAAAGTTTAATAGCGTTTTAACAATGACAATAAGAAAAGTTGAAGAATTTAAATAAAAATTATAGAACGTTTAAAAAATTTTAAAAGACAGGTACATACTCTCGTCGATAATGAGAATCTTCTGGCCGATTCGTTGATGAAGTCTCTTCGCTAAGTGCCGTTTGCATTAAAATGGATGAAGGTAACCATCCCTGCTTTCCGTCGGCTGTACGAACGTATATCCTGTAAAGTAACAAATTCTATTAGACATTTGCATATTGCAAAAAAATATTTGTCATCGAATATTTATATTTTATTTTTTCTAAGATTGCAAACCTTCTACAAAATTTTTAAATATTGCATCTTTGACAAAAACATACTTTATTAAAAATTTATTAATTATTTTTGATATAATCCGATTGGTACATTTTTAAAAACTTATTAAAACTTATCATTTTTTGAAAATATTTATTGTACAAATTTTGTTTTCGATATTTTCCGATAATTTGAAGCAATTAATATTCATCTAATAACTAGATTAGATCGGATCGAATGTTATCAAAAGGGATGATATAGATAGACATTTGAAAGCGTGGGAGTCATGCGGTTATATTTATACAGAATGACTAAGGCATCGTGCCATCTTGTCATCGAAGTCATCGTCCATTCACAGAACGCAAAATCTGTTGGCGAACGTGTTTGAATTGCTACATAAAAGTTTTATCATGTAACGTTTCCATTTTCATGGCTGTAGAAAATGCACTATCTCAGTTTGACAAATTCAAATATCACTTTAATGAAAGTAATGAAACATAACGTATTCACATCGAATTAACAAGTTAACAATATAGGCTTCTGAAATCGTAAACATGTTGAGTTTTTATCATCCGTAATATTTCATTAATACGGTGCCTCTTCAACATTCGAAGGTTCTCTTTGGCAATAAGTTGTGAACTATCAGTTTTACTGACACTGGACGACCGCCAATCACGCGAAGAGATACGATCGCGCGAGATATTATTGCCCAAGACGTTTATAAATGCTTAATCTTCATTAGCGTCGTCATAATTTAGCGACGTTGAATTTATTTCGGAACCATGCATGTCCAAATTTGCTCTCAATGCGGCTGCATGACAATGGGTCGCATTTGCCTCGTCTGTCGTATTTAAATGATTACAAAACGCGCACGTGCTACAGAAATTCGACTATTCTGTTAAACGCAATAGTAAAGAGATTTATAGAATCACTTGTCATAAACGGTAGTCATTCAGTTTAACTAGAGTTTTTAATTAAATTTTTTATAATTAAATTAAAATTAAGTCATTTATTATTTTATATTTTTAACAAAGTTTATGGCAGTTTTTGCCACGTTTGTCTATAAAGATATTCGCTACAATTGACTTAGCATATTTTAATATATTAATTTGTAATGAAATTCTATGATTAAATTTTTCTTGCGACACTTTATCAAATTGTTCGTCATCATTAATTTGTTAAAATAAATCTATATATAATATATTAACATTTTGAAATTTGTATTACTTGAATCATCATCATTTACGCCATATGAGACTGAAGAAGTTGAACGGCTTTTTAATGATGACGTTATCTTATAGCACAGGAAGTCGATGGTGACGTGTTGCTAAGTAAAAATTTAATGTCACAGCCTTCGTTATTCTATTTTAAGTCGGACGAACTTTGTTACAAGACCAGAGTGAAGTATCGCACGTCGAAGAGTTAATTTACGCTTTCGGTGGTAAAATTAGAGGATGCGGAACGTTGTAATTCTAGCCGTCTCGTTATCAGATGATTTCCAAGATGGAAATATAAATTAACGCCCTACCTTTGAAGGCTCGAGTCTGAGTCGACGCTGCTCGGACTTCTTCGAGCTCGCGGATCTGCGTGATTTCGACGTGGCCGAATCGAAAGCTTATGTTTGGCGGCCGAATTGTCCAAGATATCGCCGACTTCGACCTCCAGATCGGGGTCCATCCTCGCTTTCCTACGACAACGCGAAGCATCCGCTGTAGAGTCTCGTCCGCTTATGTGATGAGTTTATACAATAGAAAAGAGATTTACTTCTCATGATGTTATGCATATTACATTTCTTTATTGAACAATTACAGTTATTCTATTTGTTAACGGAGTCAACCGCGTGACAATAAATGAGTCTTTAACGTGCAAAGCGATTAAAGCGGATGTTTCGCAAGCATTGTGGTAGGATGAGGATGCCATTTGCGGATTATAGCAACATGCCGTTCCATCTTGTTAATTTTACGGATGTAGCTGAAAGCCATGTGCTGTGCTAATTTTATGACGTGTAACAGCAAGGCGTAGGATTCGATTTTTCCGTCATTATATTACTTCACTCCAGAAGTTCCATGCGATTTAGAAGTAGGTTCCACGAGACTTTTATTCACGGCCATTTGAGGATTATTCTCGCGTTGTACAAGTGAGCGCGCAAATGTTAATTTTCATTCAAAATCGAAAGCACCACCGGGAGATCTTTAATGCGTCTGTAAATTTCGCATGAATTTTCCGTCTGTCAAAGTATTTACAGATTTCACGTAATATGTCAGACGGGACATGCCGAACGCCAATAAAACCACTGTGCAGCGTAAAAATAGCACACCGCAGGCGGGTGTGCAAGCAGAAGTAAGGCACCCAAGCGTGTCTTATACCCGCGGGGCAATGATCCTCGTCTCACGGTTCGATATCCGGATTAGCTTTATCGAAGTCTTTGGGTTTCCTCAAGCAGAGAAGTCGCGGCGCGGCGCGATGGTAGACGCGAAAGTATGTAATCGCGGTTACGCGTACAAACAGTAGCCGCCTTCGCAATATACGATATTATCCATGCTCACTCTCGCGAGGAGCGTCAGCGTTAATAGACGAGTTGCACCTGTTGGCCATAAATGCGCTCGTGCGATCCGATCTCTTGGCTCTATCACTTCCGCGTGTATGAGATCTCGGGTATCGGTGATAAACAATCTGGACAATCGTTATCGCGGGCATGTCGACGCGCTCTGCGTGAGACGCGCGTGTGAACGATGAGTCGCGCGGGCTATCTTTAGATCGCGTGGTGGATTTTATCCACCACGAAATGAGTTGCCACCCACCCACATGTACGCGCACGATACGAAAGGCGGCGCGGTGACAATATGTCGAGAAGCCACCTTCTTTTTTTCTCATTTTAAAATTGTATCCTTGAACTAAAAATTGCTTACTTTGTCAAACCGTCGTGCTCGATGGCCTCGACGATGTCGCCGACGTTCACGGCGAATCCATCGGTGCCCGCTACGTAATCCTTTACGACGACGTAATTTTCCGAGGATCCCTGTAACCAAAATACGACGGCACAAATAGAAGCGAAAAACTCTATCCGACTTTTCTCAAGTGCACCTTGAAATAAAGATAGAGATAATGCGTTTATTTTATAAACTGCTAAACACAGTTGAATTATTTCAGTTTTGATTGAAAAGTAGAGACAGATTTTGGAACGAGAGAATCAGAAAAAGATAAAAATTTCAAATATTATATTACGAAATTAGATTTAACGCGTAGATTACTTTCATAGCTAAATATATTATATTTCGTCAAGTTTACGTGAAACACTATCGGCTTTGATAAAAAAAATTGATTATCAATAAATATTTATTACATTTTGTACATAATTACAGCTCGTTCTTCATCCTTCTAATACTTTACCCGTTCGAAGCTATTCCATTGCCGAGCGCCATTCAACCTCTTCAGACTCGGCGTGTTCTCTCTGCTGACTGAATAAAAAGCGGTCGACTGTTCAGACTTTGATAATGTTGCTGTACCGTTGCTTTCTTGTTTATTGGAACTACCATTGGCAGAGCCATCTAGACTGCTCGCAATCGAAGTCGTGCCAGTGAAGGTGGTGGACATTATTTCTCCATCAATGTCCACTTCTTTTGCTACCGGACAACAGTACATGGAGAATCGATGAGTGGCTGGACGATTTAGTCTGAGCGCTGAAAACACGTGTAACGGTTCGAAATGATGTATACCATCCTCATCGAGGACAGTGTAGGCGACTTCTCCCGTTAACACCGATCTGGAGGCCTCTCTAGGCACGACCGCCTGCATACCCTGTTTTAAAATCATGAAGATGGCTGATCGCTTGTGGCTTCTTCTCAGTAGGAATTCTTCCATTGCTAGGCTGTTATCGGCGCACAGCAAGGAGGTTGGAACGTCAGCTGAGGACAGCAATGGAGTTTCTTCGGGTACTATCATTAGCGCGGCGCTCTCTCTCACGAGAGTTCGTAATCGCGGATCCGTTCTAGCTAATTCAGGGTCGCTGCATAGCTGTCCGAGAGCGTTCATGAAAGGTGGTCGTTCTTCTGCGAGTTTCCTCATGATTGCCAGCCTTCTCAGTACATCCATAGTTATCCGGTCGTTCGCCAGCGCCCAAGTAGATCTCTCGTCACTGATCACCGATAATAGGCTGTTCGCTGTATCAGACATCCCCAGAGCTCGCGCCAAACCCACTGCTTGAAGCAACATCTCGCGAACATCCGGTCCTTCAGCGTTTAGTAATTCCTTTACGTGAATCTCGCTCGATTCTCGGACCGCTTGGATGATTGCCTTGTAAACCGTTTCCGCAGCTTCTTTCTCAGTCACCACGTCCGCCACGTGCCGCGATACGTTCTCCAAAACAAGTGTCACTAACTCGGGATCATTCTTCGAGACAGTTCGAAAAGCTGGTCCGATCAAGTCAGTGCCGTGTTCTTCCTCGAGAACCAACGATAGCTTGTCGAGCACGGCATCTCTTCGCAACGGTTGGCTTGGACTCACCGTCGATTTGAGTATGTCTACTTTGTTGTTCTTGGTGTCTAACAATTCCGACAATATACTTTGGCAAAGAGAACTGCGATTTTGCGGAATCAAAAGAATTTTTAGGATCTCGTCCACCGATTTATCAACATCTCGATTGTTCTGATGCAACAGTATATTAAACGATTCACTAATGGAGGAGTAGACGAAATCTTGAGAGTTGCTGTTATCCAATGTTACTTGCTGATCATCCAATATCATCAGGGCAGCTGCTGCGATCGCCGCTTTTACTATACTTTCAAGTGATTCGACGTTATTGTTATTGTTTGTTTTTATTTCTTCAGTTTCAATGGGTGATCGATTACCATTTATTAACATTATTGCATTTGCAGTGTCTGAATTCTGTTGCTGTTGTTGCTGCTGCAAAACAATATTTTTCGCTAATTGCGCAATCGTCGACATAACTTGCGCCAACTTCACTGCTGTATTACCTTGCAGACCCAACTTTGTCGTCGTCACGGCGAGGGCCTGTTCCAAGGCTACCGCCTTCGGATCCACGTCTACATCCACTGTCGGTAGATTTGTTGCAACTTTCCGCCCCACAGATAATCCCGCCTCGGATAGTTCATGCAACATCTTAGCGTCTATGCTAGTTTCGCCGCGATGACGAAAACGAGGATTGTAATGCAGATGCTGCGGCCGCAACAGTCGCAGCTCCTCAGGAGTAACCTCGAAACCCTGCACAGAGAACTCTAGCTCACCCTCAGGCGTATCAATAAGATCAGGGGCAACGAAACAAGGTCCCTCTTCCGTCTGTACAATTTGACCCGGTACAAATGTCACACCCATTTCGCCGGTCTCTACTACGCGACCTGGTACAAATCTGGGTCCATCCGGCGTGTCCACCACTTGTCCTGGCACGAATCTAGATCCCTCTTCTTCGGTATAGATCACTTGACCAGGGATGAACGTTGGCCCTACTTTGGTATCAACGATTTGACCTGGCACAAAACGTGGTCCTTCCGGTGTATCTATCGTTTGACCAGGTACGAACTTAGGTCCAGTTCGGGTCTCCACTATCTGGCCGGGCACGAATTTCGGTCCGCTACTAGTATCAATTACTTGACCAGGCACAAATTCCTCTCCCTTCTCCGTCATAACTATTTGACCTGGTAGAAAGCCATCCTCAGTCATGACACCCGGTACGAAACGCGGCCCATCTTTGTCACCAGTGACCAATTGCCCGGGCACGATTCTTCTGCCCTCCGGTAGTTTTCTCGCGTTCTCCGGGAAAAACTCGATACCTTTCTCTGTCTGCACCATATGACCAAAGACCTCACGCTGCTGAAGAGATACCGCACTCGCAGTCTTCGGATCTACCGGTATACCGACGGGACCGGCGTTCTGAAAGATTACTTCGTCGAACTTACTCGCTGCGATGAATTCAAAGCCCTTCTCGGTAATGATGGTTCGTCCTGGACAGAATACTATACCTTCCGGAGTCTTTAACACTTGGCCTTCAATAAATTTCTGGCCTTTCGGAGTGTCCAGCGTCATTCCCGGCACAAATGTCGTGATATCTTCCGTTTCTTTAGCAATGCCAGGGACGAAGTGCATCTCGCCCGATTTTGTAGTCACATATTGACCCGGAACAAACTGCGGACCTTCGGCTGTTAGCAATGTCTGTCCAGGAACGAATTTAGGTTTGCCGTTCGGTGATTCGACGCATTGACCCGGTACAAATTCGTGCCTGCCGTTGATCTGCACATTCTGTCCTGGCACAAAGACTGTCTCACCGCGATAATTCGTAACAGTCTGACCCGCCATAAAACGTAGCTCGTCCGAAGTAACCACGGTCTGGCCCGCGATGAAGGTACCATCTGCTACCACTTGACCTGCTACGAATTTTGGGCCTTCCTCCGTCAGAACGGTCTGACCCTCAACAAATTTGCTCCCCTCACTTGTATGAAGTGTTTGGCCTTGCACGAAATGTTCACCTCGCTCCGTTGTTAAGGTCTGCCCAGCGACAAACACCGGTGTCTTCGCTCCATCTGACTCGTTCACAGTTACAATCTGTCCGGGAACTAACATAGGACCGTCAGGCGTATTAAGAGTTAATCCAGGAACAAAGGTAAGACCTTGAGGCGTCTGCAAGGTTTGACCGGGTACAAAAATAGTGCCTGAAGGTGTATGCACCGTTTGACCAGCGACAAATCTCTCTGCCGATTTAATGTCCAGCTTCAGACCTTTAATGTTATGCATCGTGATCTTCTTACCAGCAGGCAGATTTCGCACTAGTTCGGGTACTTCCTCCATTTTAGGCAAACGTTCTAGCGCTTGTTCTCCAGCTTGCAGTAACTTTTCTGTCACATTCGCGCTCCCTTCGAGATCATCCTGCAGGATACTTTGAATTGCGTTCTGCAACGTAACGTCCGGCTTTGCGATTAAAGGCGTCAGCGGCTTTGCGATCGCTATCGCTTCGAAACCACCTACAGACTCAGATATGGGACTGGCGTATAAGATCGGTTCTTGTTCTATGATTTGTGGCTCAGCCATTACGGGTATTGGTATTTTTTCGACCATTGGTACGCCAGCTGATTTTTTCGCATTGTTTTGCAATGAATTCCAGTCTAATATGTTAGATATCGGCTTCGATGAATCTTTGAGAATATTCGACATGTTCACAACATCAGAAGATATCAATCTTGCTTCTTCCGCATTCACATGCCTCCAATTTTCCACCGTTTCTTCCTTGATCTCTTCTTTGATACTTCTTAGTTTAAGTTGCTTGGTACGTTGGAGCTCTTCCTCGTCTGCTGCTCTCTCCTTCTCCTCGAAAAACTTCTTTGCGTAATTCAATGCGGTCTGCTTCTTTCTCTTTCGTTTTCTAGTCTCGGCCTCCAGTTTTTCTCGTTCCTTCAGCACCTCCTCTCGCGGTCCCATGCCGTCATAAAGATTCTCGAAATTCTCTAGGTTCTTAAAATCCACAGATACGTTCTTGCCCTGCTTCAGCCTTAACAAAACGGTATCACAATCTCTCGAAAGCATTACGTCCTTGACATCTCCGTCCCTGACGGCGGCTTCCAATTTCGCCGGGAATACGAGACTGCATCTTCGTTCCTCAACCGTGTACACGAACTTCTCCGCCTGCTCAATCGGGGTCTGCTTCGCATTCAGAAGCTCTCGCAGAGCACGCTGCTGCTCGCCCTCGCCCTCCAGGATCGGGAAGACGTAGCGATAATCCTTGAGCACCACGTGCCTCTTCTTCTCGCCAACGATCAGACCAGCAGTATAATGATGCGGCCCGAGGCCTGACGAGTTCGTCGTGATCTTGCATTTCGATTTATCTTGAGCGTGCGCGCCCAACAGCACCGGAATGTAATGATGGGTCGGCAAGCCGTAAGATTTGCCAGTGATGCGGCAGAATCGCTTTGCGTCCGCTGGACTTATAGGCGGTAGAAGCGGAAAGTAATTTGGCCTAGGAAGACCTCGACTTTTACCTGTAATCCTGCAGAAGGACATTGTCTCCTTCCGAAATAATTATTCGATAATCGATGAGGTCATTAGTGACCCTTTGTGATTTTTTATAATTGAAAATGTTATCGTAGGTTTTAAGATTGATTACATAAACAGATAATGGATTATTCTTCACTGTGTTGAATATGTGATTTTGTGAAATTATTCTTTTTAATCTTGCTCTTCGACGGTGATTTAAGAATATTAATTTTTTGCGATTTTAAAATATAGAGAGAAAAGTGATCGTATCATCGTATATGTAATCATCGTGATCGTATATGTAATCAACATGTTAAGCTCCTGAGATTTCGAGTAGTCCAGAATTGTCTGAATTCGAACTCGCGACGAGTTCACAAATCATACGAATCCATTGGTCTTCGTAGCGCGCTAATGAAAGCGCGAAGAAAGGTCGGTTTTATCGCTTCCTTCTTCAGGAATTAATGTCTAATCGCGCTGTTTACGCCCGCACGAAATCGTTTTGCCGGCGACGCAGACAAATGAACATCAGCTCGAAATTTGGCATCTACACGATGGAAATCGCAACTTTGCACACATCGTCGTCTCGCCTCCGCCGCGATATCGTCCGTTGAATTTCACTTCGATCTCTTTCGATGCACCTTATACTCGTACGTGTCTTGATTCTAAATGTAACTTTTTGTGCACGATTTTTTCTCTTTTTTTAAACAAGATATATAATATAAAATTTCACTTCGTATTATTCATCGATATTTCTCGATATAAGTCTTTATAATTAATTTAGAAAGATTAAAGGTTTCAGCATATTTCTGCTTATGAAAAGAAATTTGTCTTACTGCTTGAACTTATATCTGCTCAACATTATTTATTCTCTGCATTCTCAGAACGGGCATTTAACCATTTGACATTTTACTTTCGATTACCTAATACCTCGCACACGCGTCACCTGTAGACTGACATATTAGAAGGTTTCACAGTTTATCTTTCATATTTATAGTTCTAAAAGAAATACTTCCTGCACGTCATTATGTGTTACGAACATTATGTATCACCCCAGTCTTGATTTTTCAATTAGTCCATATATGCACGTTTATTCAGACAATTTAATAGTAATTCTTTAAAAATAATTTTAAAAATGTAAATTTTTATTTAAAAAATTTAATAATCACTCAGTTTCAGTATTTGCACAAAAAATGTTCTCAACTCTTTGACAATAATTTATTTCGCGAAGTAAAAGTTCTTTCCAAATTTCTATCTAAATATTGATTTTTTAAATAATTTATTTTATCCTATGTCTCGTTGTTAAAAGTATTGTTCTTTCTCATCTATTATATGTATTCGATGTTTTTCGGTTCTCGTTCTAGTGTAATCGGTCTACCGTTCTCCATTATTTCTATACAATTTTTGATTGAAGTTTCCGTAGCCCGCGTAGATCTTCATTCATGCCGATCACCGAACGAAACGTCTCATTCTCACTACACCGGTCACATCGTTTAGCTTTTCGCGAGATGCGATCCTCCCGAAAGGTGTGTATCGGCGATACGCGGCGAAAGCGAGACTACTCTCTGCGTACGAAGTGGCTAAGAGCCGTTTGCACGGCGAGTCTCTCTCTCGGCTCCCACGACCAGAAATAGCCTACCCTTCTTACACTTCTCCAATACATCTTTAGAACAGAGTACACGGACCCGGATCTCCGTGAAATCGTACATAGCCCACACCGGGTTTTCGGCGCTCGAAAGTTCGCACGTGGATATTTTTCGCGTCGCGAAGGGGTTTTTCCATAGATGATTAATAACCATCTTTCCTAGCTGCATGACAATTTGAACGAGATATATTGTATTTCATCAGAATTACAATTAATAATGTGCTTGTAATAATATTTGCCATTTAAAGAATTATTTTTTTATATTTTTATAATGTAATTTAGAATTTTCTATGTCTTCGTTGTAAACTTAATGGTGCGAATTTTAATAATTGCTCGATAATTTTCTGGATAATAATGGCGCACCCAGTGGAGTCCAGTTTTAGATATCTCCAACGAGGTGGGCGCAAGTCCCAATAATAAATCGCAAAATTCTTGACAGTGTTGGTTTAAAAAGAGCAAAAGACGATTTGCTCTGGATGGTTAAGCCGCTCGTAAACAAGTGCACGGACGCTTTGTTGGCAATGTCCAGAGGGCTGGGTGCGATAAAGCTTTACAATGAAAAACGATGAGAATGAGCGACGACATTTAAACGTCCATTCGGTGCCAGTCCGTTGGCAGACGAAGGAAAAATCACGTGAGCATCCAAAACGTGCTTGCATATTTTTATGACCGAACGAACAATTTTCCGCGCGCCACTTAATAGACCGAAGCTACTTCAACGTTTTGTTCCTCAGTCGTTAGCGGTGATTTACGACAACTGTTAGCTTCCTCTTCGAGAAAGCTGAGCGAACTGCGATCAGCGATGCAAGGTCAATAATGATTTATAATTGAGCATTCTATCATAATTTTTGGCAAAATTTGAACTTAATTCCGGGAAAAAGAAATCATTTAATTGTGTGAAATATAATAACAGTGAATTTCTTTCGATAATATTAAAATAAAAATATTTAAAAATTAACTACAGAAATTAAACATTGATTGCAGAAGTTAATGAAGACAATTGATTATAAAAATTACATTAACATCGTAACTCGTTCTTTTTTTATTATTCTTGTCTGCTCTTTCCCTCGAAATCAAAATTTCGGAAGATCCTCTTGGACGATGACGACGAGGCGCCAGATGTATGCATTTCGTAGGCGGAATTCGCGATTGCTCGTAACTCACTGACGACCGATAAATGCATCTGGCTGTTGTTGAAGCTGCACGATGTGAAAGATGGTCAAAAATAGATCGGGAATAAAAATCAACTACCAACGCCGGGCAATTGCCTCGCGTATAAACATAAATCGTGTATACCCCTCGGACTTTGTCTCCATCAGTTTCCATTATAAATAGTTCATTCCTCATTCTGCATTTCCAGAAATATCTCATCAATACGATAGAGTAAAATATATTATTAATAATAAACGTGTATATGTACAAAAAGCTTAAGGGATATAAAACACGAGTAATAAATTAAAAGAAACTCTATTTTTCGCTTTTGATTTCTATAAATGTCCCATGCAAGGGATGACAACATGTATGACAATAATTATATAGATTTTAACATCAAGAAATTGAATGATTAACTAAGTTAAAACTAGGCCTGTTAGGATTGGGAGATCAGATATTTCGGTGCAGTATCACAAAAACGAAATGTTACTCCGGGAAACATGAAACGCGCCAATATAACGCATCCCTTGTGTGCATCGCGAGAAAGAGGATCTTAAAAAGATCGTCGAGAGAAAGGGAATGGACAAAAAGGGGAGGACAGCACGCGAAGACGAAAGACATGCACGCGTATCGCGGGAGTGCTCGAAATGGCGGTGTGTAGACTACGGCTTTTGGCAGCGAATCAGGTATTCCATCTACCTTTGTCATGTACCCTGTCTTTGGTCTCTCGATCACAATGGTTCCCAGATTTTTTCAACAGACCGACGCGACGCGACGTGTCAAAAAAGATGCTACCGTTGTCAAGGACATGTCAACCACACGCGCTAAACGGGATACGTCCAAAAGTTCCAAATGTACCTTCATATATTATCCCATTATTATTTAATGAAGTACGTTCCAAAAACTGTCTCTATATACGAAATACGTTCAATAATAATAGAAATTATATAAATTTTACATAAATCTACATTCAACTGTGTACATACATACAAGATATAGCTTCACCAAGATGATAAGATCGGCGCGCTAACATAGAGACGTATGTATTGTTAATTGCTGTTTGGGCAGTTATTCAAAGATTTCTAATGTTTGTATATTTTATGAAATAAATCCATCAAATGTAACATTACTCACTGTGATAAATGTTTGTTTCAGTTCCAAACATATAAAGTAAAATACGCGTTCATACAGCACCGATTGTTGCAGAGAGCTTTCAGAAAGGTTTTAACCTTTTTCTGTTGCAACACTTCTGAAAGGATTCTGCAAAATGTTACATGAAATGTTGCAACAGAAACGTTTCTAAAATCTTGTGATATAAAATATTGTAATAGAAATGTTTCTAAAATCTTATGCAGTAAATTTTCAAATTAAGCTTTTAAACTTAGGCAAATTTTCTGCTTGGGTATGTTAGCATTTCAAATATTTTCAGTATCCTTTCAGTAAAATTTCTGCAAGATTTCAAATGCAAGAATCGCAAACATTTTGCTATCCCAGAGACATCTCTGAAATGTTGCAAAGATATTTTGAAATTTTTCTGAAATGTCTCATTTTTTTAGATAAAATATTTGTGAGATATCTCTGAATGATTTTGGTGCTATAATCAGTACTCACTCTGCCTGTTAAATGTACTTTTTCGGTTACTTCTCGTTGAATTGTCGTTCCGCTAGTGATGGTACGGGATAACTCCAACGAAAATTCTGCACGAACAATACAACAAATAATATATAGAAAAATATCAGTATTTAAATACTTTATAATAAACCACAAAATTTCAATATCGTAATTCTAAGTTTCTGTTAAATTTGAGTATTAATAATGTCGAATTCAATTGCAGTAAATTTTATATTTTCAACGCGTAATGTATTTACATCAAACTTATTACTGAGCAAAAATTTTTTTAGTTTTGCTTCTTCAATAATAATTGAAGAAAAAAAACTTTTTTATAAGATTTTTACAACATGCATAAAGAAGTATATCTTTTATTATATACCTTTTTTTCTTTTAGACGTAGTACTCGTACGCGAATTAAATGCCATTGTTGTGTGTTCAATGTTACATTATTATTCTGAAACATATACAAAGGCTGATACATTTTTTGTTTTATAAAAGCAATAAATTAATTCTGTTGTATATTAATTGAATGTATCTATCAATAGTCAGAAACAGCAAATATATATACTTTCCTGTTTTAATAAATATTTAAAAATTAATTTATATATGTATATTAATAAAATCTTTACATTAAAAAATTTATTTATTGCGATACCGCCATCTTATAGCCATAAACGCATTGTTGCGAAATGTTCTACAGATAAATTTAAGAAACTCGTCGAACTTCTTTCTTTCGAGCAGTAGGTAACTTATCCACATCAAAGAATCGAGAAAACACAACAAATTTATCTACGGAAATCTTGTAAAGTTATCATCAATCGCACTGTCTAGTATCTGTTTAAATTTGCATTCAAAATGAAGAATAGAACGAAATTTACGATAGTTGCCAAATAGAAGTCGACTATAGATTGACTATAATTTATAGGTAAAATAAAATCTTTCAACATTGAGGAAGATCATAATTCTGTTAGTATCTTGATTTATTTCGAAATTGCAATGTAGCGTGAAGAAATAAAGATCATAAGCTTTTGAAATGGAGCATCGCGAATTTCTTCTACTTTTGGAATTGCTTTTTTTCAAGGGCCAAATATTGATACGACATAAAAAAATTTAGATATAAATGCTCCAAGAATCAATCCTCAAAATTATAAGCGAGGATTAAAGATATGTATAAATATTTAAGAAAGAGACAGGGAAGATTCCTCTCTTTTCCTTGGTATGTAGAATCGCGACGTTTACCTTGATTCTGTTGTCGAGTGCCGTAATTCATTACCTAATGGCCAGAGCCAGCCACGATAAGTCGTGTGTAATGCGCGAATGATTAAAGTAAGCGTCTCAGTGGATCAACCTTTGGTTTGAGAGATCCGAGATCTATTTCCGACACGCGGACAGTCGTAGCCGTTCGTCGCGATTGGCTGACTCCGTCGGCTCGTCGCGGTGTTGGCCGCATTTTCATCTGTTTCTTCGTTAATCGGGTCACTTCCGCTATTCGATTTTCATGTTACCGAGGTGCCGCTGAATCGCGGGATCGATGCGCGAGGTAATTCATCCTTGGGGAGAATCACAATGCGTGCGTCAGATTACAACTTCAATGTAATTTCAATTTTCGATTTTTAAAATATGTATTCTTTATCGTCGACAATTTTTACATTAAATTATAAAATTTTTCTTTAAATTAATACAAAATTAATACATGTGTTAATTCAATCTTTATAAACGTTTTCGCAGTAATAAAAACGTACTAGCTTTGTGTTAGTGGAAGATATATCAGCTACTTCACATGGCCTAAACACATGGCTCCAGAGCTGTTGTAGGAAGAGAACTCTTTCTCAAATGCAGGTTGCGATCAAAGATTAGCAGTTTACTCGATTATTTCTGTAGTGGTTTCAGATTAAAGACGAAAGATAAATAGCTCAAATCTCCGAATAATAATAAATAAGTTTGTCTAATTTGTTAACGATTTGTTAATATAGAAAAAAATATTTAGAGAACAGATAAAATCGATTTACAATTCTCTTGATGTTAACTGATCGATGTAAAAAATTCACATGTGTGTGTGAGCCAAGAAAAATTTTCAAAACTTTACAAATATTGATGAATTGATTTGCTTGAAGTTGTACAGTAAAGGTAATTAATTATAACATCAGCTTCCAACTTTTGTTGTCCAAACTTGGTTTACGCATTTTGCTAAATGAGATTTATGTGCAAATTCCTAGAATGTTGGCGCATATGTATGACTCTGTTTACACGAAACTAAAAACTTGGCCTTCCTACGTTTGATTCACTGGATGCTTGACTCTGGGAAACCGTGCCAGGAAAATAGCGCAGCTATTTTATGAAGCACCTTGAGCACCACTAAAGCTATGCAGAATTTCATTTGGCCAAAAATTTCATGTTGTATGTATTATCACGATTGGGCGTTTCATTGTTTTCCATTGCTCGTGAGAAAAATTCATATTTTTGACAATTTCTTCGGGATTTAGCCGAAAATATTTTTGCAAATATTTATACGTAACGTATCATAATGTAATTATAAAAAATCGCAAAATATATATTGCGTAATAAATAATCAACTTGTAATCATCATAATTCTACCAATCGAAACGAGGGAGTGAAAAGCAATTGTATAAACGTCCTTACAAGATAATATTAAAATTAAAATTGGAACTTTAAATTTTTGTATGCCTTAATTTTTAATTAATAGAATTTATGTTACAGTATCTTTGCTTCAAAAAGTTTAATATGGAACACAAGTCGTTTTAATAGAACGAGCTGTTCGGTTACTTAAGCGTGATATTTCGAAAACTGTAATTGACATGAACAGGACATTTAGTTGACGGCGACACCAGATTCCAGACTTTAACTAATTAGCCACGTTTATTAATCTGTATCTGTCTTGCTGAAGCGAAATATTCGCTTGTACGTTTTCACGATGGCTCGACCAGGAAGACCGTCGGGAGATTCGTTACAAGCGACGTGTCATGCTTCCGCATCGCAGAATATCAGTATTTTATACTTGTCATTTAAAACGAATCAGACAGCTCGACGAATGAAGTACGCGTCATAAAATTACTATTGTCACTATCGAGACATTTATTTCACGTATCATTCGCTGCAATTTCCGTAATTATTTTATGAATAATTTTCTTTTCCTCACTCAAAGATGAACCATAATGTCGTTGCCAATACACCATACATCAGATTCGATTTTTGATATTGATTTAAGATAAGACAATTCAGGCGAATTCGAATTATAAGTAGAATATCGATAGAATTATATTATTATAGACAAAATATAGACAAAATATGAAGAAGAAATGTTTATAAGTAACATCAAGTAATGAAGAATGTAATAAAGAAATATTTATAAGTAACATCAAGTATCAATTATATAGACTTCATTTCAACTGTCGCATCTCCAGGTAAATATATAAATATGGATTGTATATGATGTTTATGTATGTGATGTTTATAATATTTATAGCATTGATTAAACTTTAAATGCAGTTATATCGATATCGAATTGAAAATGATGACAATCGCATTTGTAATAGCCTAACGATCTACCTCTACTTGCATATAACATAAATCGCTCACAATAGAATTTATATGTCCGACCAGAATGAGTTGGACGGGGTAAAGTGATGATACCCCTGACAAATGAAGCGAAAGATGATGGCTTGACCTATCGAATGAGCTCTTCGTCGGAATCGGCACCTTAACGCTAACGTTCGACACTTGCACAACACACTCGCGCGAAAATAGCACCAACGAGCTGAGCTACCACGGGACGAACGAGAGAAAGAAGAACAGACAACGGCCAGAAAGGGAAACGCGATCAGGGTGGAAGAAGAAGAGAATTGTCCCCGAGGGGGAGAGAAAGAGGAGAGAGCTGTGCACTGACCTCCAGGACCTTCGAGACTGCCTCGGCTCTCACTCACTAACCCTTGGATTGTCGGTTTTAGCACGTAAAGGGGAAAGTAATTGGATTACGTATGCGAGATAATCTTCTTCGCCGATCCCTGTCGACGTCGCCGAATCGCTTGTTCGCCACTTCGGCTACCTAGGAATCCCCGAATAAATTGCCCGAGCCAGTGAGGAAGCCAGCCGACGGCTATCTCGAGACTGCTACCAATGCCAGCGACAACGCGTCCCGATGCCCGAGCGCAGTTTCTTCTTCTTCTCTTCTCTACCTCCTCATCATCATCGATAGCGTCCTCGACGTGCTGTTCTGAATCTCTCCCTTAATTCTTCTCCCTTAATCATGATACCTTAATTTTATTTTTTGCATATTACGTCAGTTTCATAAGATGATGAAACTCCTTCTATTTTTGAATCGGACTACATTTGAATTGATGTAGTCATTGCCCGATTAGGTCCTCTTTTACGCTAATTGTAGAGCGTGAGTTAAGCAGTATGAACGTCAATATATTTGTGTACAAGTATATTAAAAATATTTAATCGCAAATCTCTTTCAACTTTCTTTTCTAAAAACGTCCTTATCGTTATCTTATTAATTTCCAAAAAAATCGAATTGGGAATTAGCAGGATATTTTTTAAGTTCTTAATCCTCCTCCATTCTTATATAGATAATTTTTTAAAGAAGTAACATAATACCACTTGTTTTTCTATTCGATATACAATAAATAGTATTCAACAAAAATGTTTTGTTGTATTAAAACTAAAAAGTTTTGATTTTTAATACAACAAAACATTTTTGTTTCATAAAAAAAACGAGTTAAAATGGTAACGCGACTGTTGCGGAAACATTGTTATGGGGTTTGTATGTGCTAATTCGTAACGCGGTCGATCGGTCGCGTTTCAGTCGCTTCTAATAATAATCGATGCTTGCACGTCTCTCCAGGGATCTCCTCACGGATCCAAATCGACACCAAGACGATTATATACCCAAACAGCGTTGTACCGATTACGATCTTTTCGCTACTAATCAGATGTGATTCATTACACACGTCTTTTAGATTGGGAGCAGGTGAAATCTATTTGCGTAACGAATCTATTACAATGTTCTATAGTACATTATTAGCGCTGCAAGTTAAGCATTTAATGTTACATAAATGCTGTATTTATCCTATTGTGATATATTCTATAAAAACTGATACAATTAATAAAATTCAAACGTAATATAACATAAGTAGTAGTACCTTTATATTATCATTAATCAATTCAAAATTATTATTTTCAAAAAGAAAGGTTAAAAGAGGCGCCATGTGTGTGTGTGTGTGTGTGTGTGTGTGTGTGTGTGTGTGTGTGTGTGTGTGTGTGTGTGTGTGTGTGTGTGTGTGTGTATACGCGCCTCACATCCTTATTTTTTTATAAAATCTAAGTGGTCTTATCTCTTAATATTCTTATTAAAAAATTTTCCTATGCCAGGTGATAGTATCTTTCTACAAAACCCAAGTGGTACTATCTCTGTATTGTCATTAAAAGATCTTCCTATTCAAACCTAAGTAATAGTATTTTTAATTTGCATTGAAAAATCTTATTCCAATCCAAGTGGTATTTACTTAAAAATAAATAATTCCTTAAAATTGAGTAATCTAATTCAACCTAAATTGGCATTTTTCAAAGAAAAATATGAAATCTTTAAATTGCGCCAATTATAAAGAAAATATATTGATCTTCGAGTGAAATTTATAAATTTCAGCCATGTGGCCGATCGGGACTGTCGCTCAGGCAAGGTTTTCCTGTGAAATTTGTAAATTTTTATTCGTCAGTCGAGTTGACACAAAAGTGCTTATGTAAGATTCTCGGGTGAAAACATTTAACTTGTACTCAGACGTCTAGCAACACCAAGTGGTACAACTTAAAAAATTAAGCAAGAGTTTCCTGTGAAATTTGGAAATTTTTTTTCGTTTGTCCAATTGACACAAAAGTGCTTATGCAAGATTTTTGAGTGAAAACATTTATCTTGTTATACTCAGACATCTAGCAACATCAAGTGGTACTACTTTAAAATTAAGCAAGGTTTTCCTGTGAAATTTGTAAATTTCACTCTTGTAGCCAATAGGGACTCTAGCTCAGGCAAAGTTTTTCTATGAAATTTGTAAATTTCAGCCCCGTGACCGATCGGGACTGGTTAGATTAGCAATTTATTTTACAGTATTTAAATGAAAATTTATTTCAATGAAATAAATTTGTATCTTACAAATAAATTTTTAAGTATCTTTCTTTCGATGCAATGTGAGAATACTTTTAATCTATTGAAGATATCCGCAACAAAATGAGATCGACGAGAAGAAAGCATCATTCACATGTATCGTTTTTGTGTTCGATTATCGTTCACAAATTTTTATTTACATATCTATCGATGTAAGAAACGAAGAGAATTGTACAATTTCTCGACTTCACCGATGAAGCGCGAAAATATCCAACTCGAGCTACGATTAAGACATAAATCACTAATTAAGAAACGATAGAGAAAGAAAGAGAAAAGACGGATTTTATCATTAGAATAACAAATGATCTGTAAATGATACCAAGAAGCGCAAGCAAACGCTACAGGTATTGTTGGCACCGTACGTCTTTGGCAGGTATTTGCCATAATTTTATTACGATATGGTATATATATACAAAAACTCTTCTTTATGATCATATAGGTTCGTCATGATAATATCGTTACTTGTCAGAATAATTTGCAATGACGTGTCTGTTGTGCAATCGATTATCCCGATTGCAAAAGATTCTTTCCGCATGCTAGATAATAATGCAGAAAGAAAAGCGATGGTGAAAAGATCCAATTTGAACGAGCAAGCTTTTGATGAAAATGTAGATTTGAAGGGTACGTTTGACGATTTTGAACAAAAAGAAACTAAATCCTTAGCACAAAAATTGGCGAATGAGGCTCTTGGATCGCCGCAATTACAACGTAATATAAAGAAATTGGCAAATCTAAGCGGGACTCTACGTAATCATTCTAAGGGGATGAAAGGTTTACCGATAGATCAAATGAAAAGTGTGCTTGAACCAACAGTAAGTAAGAGAAAACTGAACAAATTGTTGAACCGTAAAGGAAAAGGGAAGAGAAAGAGAGACAAACGTAAGCATAGATTAAAACAACAAGAACATCATTGGTTACATAATCGCAATCATATTAAAGTAAATAAAACAAAAATCTTTTTATTAAAACATTTTTAAAAATGTAAAAATATTTTTCTATCTAAATCTTAATTTAATTACTAACTTGTATTATTTAGAAAAAACGACGAAAAGTAAATCTACCTGTTAATATTGGGATAAACCAAAATATGATAAATGAAAATACGTTAAATTCAATGAGTAAAATTAATGTTGCTGAACGAAATTTTATAAATGAGAATGAAGGCCACTCAAAGCGTAATACTGTGAATTCTTCGCATTTGGGACGAAGATTACGAAAAATCGGCGGAATGCCGTCAAACGACAAGATGATTCAACGTTTGACGCGAAAGGAAAATTTTAAAAAAGATTCCAACAATCAAGGAATCGAATATTCTGAGTATTATAATGCCAAACCAATTAAAACGCAATTAAGTAGAGACGAAACAGAGATTGAAAACGACAGAATCATCAGGCAAATCTCAAACGGTTCTGTCTTTGGCAGCAATCCATTCGGCAATCGTTCGCGATTCAAACAGCAATTCACAGATGAAAATTCTTACAAAGATTTAACTTACGATTATAAATTGTTAAAACCTTGGGAAACCGGTCGTTCTGTGATCGCTCAAGCAAATGAGGCTAACGCTGTCGATTATGCGCCTACATATTTGCCGATGCTGACCGATCGAAAAATGAATCCAGGAAGTCTATATTATACCCCTGGAATAACTCAAGAGGATTCGGCTTTCAATCAGTTTCAAGTATCGAACATCGATCAGCCTAAAGAAAGCATATATATCAATGAGATGGAATCTCCTACTGAAAATTTTATTAATCCTGATCTTGATCTTGCTGAGGTTCTTACTACCAGCGCAAACTCCATTCTCGGTTCGCAGATCGAAGTTGAACAGATTCCTGGTAACGTGCTACAATATCAGAATGAGCCAAGTGTTCCTCGTTTATATTCAAATTTAAGCGTTATACCAGATATGAGCAAACCTGAGGAAGTACAAGTGCTTTATTCAGGTGCTTCGATAGATGTGCCGCAAATTCTTCACAAAATTCCAGGCACTTCGAATGTATACGTCGCCGAGAAGGATGTTGAACCTCCTATACCGCCTTTATCCAATGATTATGTTTATTCTGTCGTTCCCACGAGACAAACTATGCGCAAAATCATCGATCACGCTCCGGTTTTTTCTCAATCAACTGTCAATCGACCAATAGAACATGTTTTGATTCCTGATCGAGAAAATGGTATCAAACAGAATTGGTACACTGATGATGAGAAACATTTTATTGAGAAAAATCACAAAGCAAAACAAAAAGTGACTCGAATATTCCACAAGCAATCCCAAGGCGATGATAATGTAAATGAAAAATCGACAAATGGCCAAATACTCGATAATCTTGCACCCGCGATTGCGGTGAAGACACCGGAAGAGATTCAACGTAAGAATGTCTCCGCAACATTGAACGAAACCAAAGAAGTCGCCAATAAAATATTGGAGAAGATTGTTGACGAATTGGAGGAAATCAAATCAAATCGAGCAACTGAAAATGAACAAATAGAAGGTTATTTCATAATCCTAATCCCTTTTGATATATTAAATTTGAATTTGACATTTAATTAATAAGATAGTATCAAAAAGTCTTCCTTGAGATTTTTAATTAGTCGATACATCTTATTAGCTCTATTAATAAAATTAAAATTTAAACTTTATTTTAGAAATCTAAAAGAGCGTAATATTAAAGCAAAATACTGCTAAACAATTATCTTCATCCGGAACAGGTTTGCCTTGCAAGATATCAGGTTCGTGGGTAACTACCCAGGGTGGAGTGCGACTCGACATGAAAGTTACTAATCGCACAATAAACGTAACGCTCGCGAAATTGTCACCTCCACCTGCTCACCAGGGTCTGTTGGATTCCTCCTGGAACTTGACCGGATATGCACCATTCGCGATGGGTGGACCGTTTTCCTTGCTAGCCATTGACAATCGCACGAAGTCTCTGGCAATGTTTGCAGGTACGACACGTAACCAAGTAAATTTGTTCTTTCATCTCTGACGGATGTTACACGCGAGGAACCAGTCAAAAATTTTAAAAAAGCTCTATGGTGATACACATAGGTGCGTGCAGAGTATGCCAGGGCATCGACACGATAGTGGGTGTTTGGTCGATCGCCCATAGCCCACAGGATTGCAGAGAATTTCAGATAGCTACAAATATCTACAACGATGTATTTCGCCGGACTAAACTGTCATCAGAGATGAAAAGGCAACACCGAGAGATTATGCGATTGCTTCAGAAAAGTAATAAGAACAATGAAACCGTGGCCGAGATCTTGACGAATAGCACAGTACAGCAAAATAGCACACAATTGCAACAAAATAACACACTGCATCAATATAAAGCAGAGAAGGAAAAGATTTAAATATTTCAACAAAAATATAAGCAAACAATAGAATGCGGATCAAAATAATTAAAAAATTTAACTGTATAAAGATATAAGTATAAAGTCTTCTAAACAACAATAATTTATATATGCTCAAGAAAGTAGAAGCTTCGCGTTGTTTAAAGAGAAATAAATGTAACAATATTGTTTATCAATATGATATTACAACATAATTTTATATATTAAAATATATGTAGACAATTTTGAATAAACTTTCATACAATTAGAAGTATAATTCTTCTTCTTGATTGAGAACATTGATCTCACGACTTCACAATTCAATCATCTTCTAATAATTTAAATACTCATGTAACATTAGGGTTTTCTACATTGTTATTTTTGATCCGGTAAACATTGTCGAATGGCATTAAAACCAGACACAGCAATCTAAATAAATTTAAATTTAATAATATGAAATCTTTTAATTTTAACTAAGAGATAATTCATATGTATGTATTACCTTCAGCGTCCCAATTTGTCTATTTTGAATATCCTTGATTGGCAACAATATATATTTGCTTCCATCACCGAGAGCGTATTTTTTTATATTAAAAGTTGCATAACTAGAAGAGAAGAACGGAAAAATATTAAATCTTATAAAATCATAAAGTTAAAACTGATTTATCTTAAAGAGAAATACGGAAGAGTTAATATTAATTTTTATATATTTGCAATACTTCTATAAAAATTCTAAATTAATTAGATCATTATTACCCAATTTCTTCGCAGTCTTTAACTTCCCTCTCCTTAGGTAATGGTTCACTGACAATAGTAAAAGTTACATTCGGATTTGTAATTTCGGCTAACATAGCGCACAAATTATCTCTGTGTATGGGATGTGTCACTTCATTTATCCAAAATTCTAAAATTACGAGACTTATATTTATTTATGTTGCGTATTCTAAATAATATATAAATTTCCCCATTTATTATAATTTACATCATATTCGAAAACGTGCATTTTTATTAACTATAAAATATTTTCTTTTACATAGAAAAGAGTGATATACTTTTCTTATAATTGTAGATCATTTCTTGATCACCCGTTTTTGATTTCTCCACAGAAACGGTTTCCATATTTTCGCCATAATTCCCGAGAAAGGAATATTCTACATAAAGCAAATGTACCTCATCGTCTTGCATAACGCAACTTTCGTCTGAAAGCTGCATGCTCACTATTTCTATGATTATCGCATCCTTTTCACGGTCCTGAAAAAGAGAAAGTATGAATCACAAAACTGAGTTAAATTACACTGTTAAAAATCAGCAGCAGAATTTAATGTAACGGAAGCAAATTTCAAGTAGGTATATTAAAAAACATTTAATGTTGCCAGAAATGCACTAAATTTCATATTTTTCAGTTATAGATACATTAAATTAAATGTATTTTAAATTTAATGTTTAATTTAAAAATACATTGAATTTCATGACATTTTTAACAGTGTACTTTACGTACAATTTGAAAGTTAATATACTTTTTGTAAATGTATTTTTAGATACGCTTCTCCATCAGAAACGTGCTGGCGTACAATATACTAACTCATTTTTTTAACTCACATCATATGTACACATCATTAAATTGCCACAATTGTACTTCACAGCTCTTAATAAGATATAGTATATAGTATATAGTAATAATTTAAATAACAATGTGTTTTTCCATAAATCTTTGAATGTGATCTGTCAGCTTATTTCGCAAATTTTAGTTTTTCGCTTTAAACAATACAATCGGAAATTTGCATAAAATTTAATTCGATTTTAAAAACAAAAATCTGAAGCTTAATTTGTTGTAGTCATTTAACATTTGTTGTTAAATAACTATACAATATAAAATATATTCGGTAATTTTATTAAAAGAGATTTTTGTAATCCAGCACTTTTCGTAGAGCAAGAATAACTAATGAAGCAATCTCGTAGAGATGTCACATGTAGAGATGTCATTTGGGCAATCTTGCGCTTCCACATTTAAGGACTTAGCTCCTGCAAGTGTTTTTGGATGACTAATTCAAGCTATTTAATAAGCATATATGAATGCAGACATAATTAATAATTAAGTGTACTGGCAAAAGTCAGCAGACTCCTCTGCCTGTACCTCTCCCAGTTTCTGTCCGACAGAATCTCGTCCATGTCGCAGATCGTACTGTTTGATCCTTCGAACAACGAAACGCCCTGAATACATCCGAAATCTCGATAATTTTTCTGATAGAATGCTTTCACTATTTCTTATACAATCGCAAGAGTTTTCCGTAACATTGCTAAACGTATGTATCTTACATTCGCGAGTAATGTCGTGAACTCCGTCATGCTCGGTGAATCCCTCGAAGTATTATTTTCTTCTCTCTCGTTATTGTTATCCATTTTGGAATCTAGACTGATTAAATTTATACAATTTTTTCAAGTTTGCAAAATTAAATTTCGCAAGCAATTTAAATAACGTGAGAAAATACAACGAAATAGTAAGGAAAAAAATCTCACTTTTCCACTATACTCATTCCATTTTCTTCTTTAAACATTTTATTCGTCTTGACGGGCGAAGTCGATTCTTCATTATTTGAATTTTCATTGTCATCTGAGTTTTCAGTTTCGTATTGAAAATCTGTGATTTTAATATCATGACTTTAATTAAAAGTTTTAGTAAATGCAATTAATACAATTTTGTTCATCAAGATGCAATATTTGTACGATTGATTGTAATATGATTGCTTGTAATATATGATAACGGTATACAATTTAAATAAATTAATGTACAAAATAAATTATAATGATTTGATAAATCACAGAGTTCTCAATCAAATTCCAACGAAATATATAAATCTTTTTTACGATCGCAAAAAATTACCTAAGTCTAGTGGCGGTTGTACATCTTGATCCACCAATTCTTCGGATATCGAACTATCCTTTTGTTGCTGATCTTTGAACGGTACTATGTCAATAATATGTCTCGCAGGACTCCGAGGAAGAGGTTTCTGAGTTACGTCATTCGTATCCTTTTTTTCTGAAGGCACAGTATCTTTCAATGAACTTATACCGCATTGTTTTTTAAAAGCTTCGACCATGTCGACGTTGCAACTCAGCCGGACCCACAACGACAGTTGCCCAAAATTGACGCCGAGAAAGCAAGGAATGATGCTGTTCACGGGAACAATATAATGCAATTTGTTCTGCGGATAATCCAAAATGTCTTTGATGGAAACTTTCGCTCGGGCGAGAGTATAGCTGGTACCGTCTCGGCGAACGATGTTCACTCGGAAAATGAGATATTCTGACAGCACGTTTTTAAAGAAGGAGAAGAGATCTGCTATGCGATATACAGAAGATGAATTGAAGGTCAGGTTGGGGCATTTCATTTTCGGCGTGTAAGCGGTCTTCTCGCCCCAAATGTCCCAGCTTACGTAAATGTGAAGATTACATATATCTTCTTCGTCCGGAATTTTTACGACCTGATCTCAATGAACACAATAAAATCATATTCTCAAGGTTGGATAAGTTAATATACTTTTTTAACTAAATTAAATTAAAGTTAATGGCTTATAAAATTAATTTAGTTACGTTAAAATATACATCAATAAAAAACTAACTAGTTAAAAGTTACGTTAAGATTAAATGAACTTAAGGTAAATTAAAAGTTAATTTTGAAAAGCATTTTTCACATTAAATTGGAAGTTTTTAAAATTAAATTATTCAAAACAATTATATATCAAACAAATGTAATATTTGAATTAAATTAAATTAAGTTTGTATGAAGTAACAAAGAAATATTGTTTTTTATGTGTAAATGTATTTTTTCTCTTATAATTCTTTTTTTAAATAAATAAATTTTTAACTTAAGAAGATAGTTAATAAATTAAAGTTTATATGTTTCAAAAATAACTAGTTAAAGCTAAAAATTAAATCATTAAAAATTAACTAAATTAATTTAAAAGTTATTAACTTTTTGACTAGTTACTATCCAACCCTGCATATTCTCTACTTAAAAAATAAATGATAAATTATATTATTATAAAATCCACATATAATTGATTAAAAAATAATGTGCTTTTTAATGATTTTTTTTTGCCAAATTGTAATATCTACACATGATTAATTTCATAAGAAAGAGATAATATAAAATAATTAATAATCCATATAAATAGACGTTTGACAATAGAAAATAAAATAATGAACTATATAAGAGTTTATATTATTTTATTTTGTATGCATATAAAAATGTATGTACTAACCGATGTAGAAAGTTGCAATCGCGAAATATGAATCTCAATGAGACCTTGCCTGTCAGTAATTAATAAAGGAAAGGACTCTGGTAATTTCACACTGTCTTTCAAATATTCGATTTTGCAGGGTAATTTCTGTTTCTTCTGCAGAGACAGTGGATCTTTTGAACTTGCTTTGCGTAAGTGACACATAAAATTACATCTAGGATAATGCAGCGATTTTAGTCTTTTTAGTTTTACCAATTTTTCTGCCTAAATAAAAACCATTGACATTATGATATGCTACAATTTAATGCCTCACGGGGAAACTGTTATAATTGCTTACACAAAAATCTTTACTAATATCTCGATACGACGATTTTTTGTACTCCTCGTGAATCATAGGATAGGAAGCAGCATCAAATGCGTTTTTCATCGAAGAATCGATATCTCTCGTTAAAATAGTTGCAGATTTTTTTCTACATGCAAGATCGCAATTCTTGGGAAAAACGGCGGCCGATTGAAGAGAACAATAATCGTTTTCTAAATTCGCACAAGTTTTTAAAATTATTGCACATATATGTATACTTTGTACATTCTTGTGAATACATTCGTCCGTGTTTGTGAGAAAAATCTCAGACCGTCGATATATGATTATTATTACCGAGATCTTTCATTGTTCCTGCAGTAAAATCATGTTGCTTAATATTGCGAGTAGTTATCGTATGAAGATCATTGTTGTTGGCGTCAATTAATGTATCCCCGATCGCAGATACTTGATGGCTCAAAGATGGTTTTTCATTGACTTCAGTAAACAAAAGTTCTTGTAAAACGTCGAATAAAATCAGAAACATTTGACCTAGCGTTACGTTCGAATTCTCCAAATATCTTTTCTGTGAATTCTCCTGTATAGAGTTTGATGCCTCATGTTGAGAAGGTATTCTCCTATCACTGTAATAGATACTAGTGATGATATTGTGGTATTCCAATCTTTTAATTTTTAATAGTGTTGAAAGGTATGCAACAAAACAAAACAAAGTTGAATACAAAATTATAATAGAATAATATAATGCACATATTATACAAAAAGTTATTACAGCCATGTACTTATTTAATAGGATATATAAAATAAATATATTTTCTTATAATATCGAAAGAAATTGCTTCGTAGATTTTTGAACACGCAAGGCTAATGCACTAAGTTATTGTTTTAATTTATCACACAAGGAATACAAAACATAAAATACTAATTATTGAAACAATATGCAGAGAACATCTTTGATTAAAAAAGATATATATCGTTCACAATATACACACACATACATATATATACAAGAAGATTGACACAATAGTTAAGCAATTTTCTTGCTAGACATTTGTACTGTGTAAGAATATAAATGCTATATTTAAAAAATAGATTTACTGTTAATACCGAACAATAGAGTCTTTGTCAACAATTAGTATCACCAAACAGTAGCTTCTCAAGAGGTACGACTTGCCTGTGCCTCTGAGCTACGTCCAAAATGTTCGCGCATTCTTCCTTCGGAGCGAGTCTCGATGCATCCAGAGGTGTGTTAATCTGCGCCTGATCCAACAGCTTTAGTATTTTTTCTCGGGATAAAACATTCGTGCCATTTGCTTCCTGATTCGTTTTCCATTCCTTCAATGGCGCCTTGTCTTCATTATTCGAAATTATCATTGTACCCTGTTCCCTTGTGCTAGTAATGACGATCGTCTGTACTGATTTATCAGCCGATTGCCAATCTTCCCGATTATTACTGACAGTTTTCTCCAACTGTATAATTTTATCATACATTTCGCAACATCTTCTGCATTGTTCTCCGTTCGATGGTACCATTGTAAAGTCGCACTTTTTATCTTGCGTATGTAAAGACTGGAAATATTTGAAAAGTGACAATTAATCAAGTACTGTGTAATTTCTAAATACATGCAAAATACAACAAACGTATACTAACTGCTAGTTGTATCGTCAAGGTATCTATATTTGCCTGCAGTTCTTGAAGTTTTGCGAGCAATTGCTCATTGGTAGCCTTTAACGCTACAATGTTAGCCTGCTCATTATTGAATGCAGTCTTCAAGATCTGTTGCTCTTGAGCATCGTCAGAAAGTCTTTTTTTTAATTCAATATTCTCTAATTCGACTTGTCCGTATTTCGAGGTGAATCCGATAAGTTCGTTATTATGTTGTTGCAATATTTTAATTTCGTTCATAAGATCCCGTATCTGCTCATCCTTCTCGCGTAACGTGAACTGTGAATTCTTTGCCTTCAACATCTGGTCATCGATTTCGGCCATGCGCGTTCTTTCCGAAGAAAGAACGGCTACGATTTCCTGATTATTCCTAATAGAATTACTATTCTATTAATTTTTTTAAAATTAGAAACCTATCACATGTATAATAATTTTTTTCGTAATATCCAAATTTTAAATATATATTAAACAATTTATTATGTCTATAAACATAAGAGACCGATAATGAGTACCTTGTCGTTTGTTCAAGAGTTGTCTTCAAGTCATTAATTTCAGTGGTCAATGCAGTATTTTTCTCCTGAGTTGTCATTAATTTATCGTTCAGCTGCTTCATTTGTCGCCACACTCGTATATATTCTACATTTTCCGCTACCTTCTCCTTTTGATTATTGGTCAAATACGCCAGCTCCTTCTCTAATTCCATTATACGACATGCCATATCTTTCTTCTGTGCCTCCAGTTTCTGCGAACAAAAGGTTGGACCCTAAGCAAGAATTATGACACGTAACATTAATAACGAGCAAGTTTGCGCATTTGTGAAGCTGTTTAATCGTCCAGACGTGATATCAAATTGTGCGAAAGAACTTATCGTGCAATAATATTTTACATCTCTTGCTATTTTACATCATTCTGCAAACTTGTTTTATATACTATGTCTATACACGAAATATATAACATCGCTTGTGCTGTGCAAAAGGAAGTAGATGAGACAACATACGAATTTGAATGTGTGCAAATATCTCGGATTTATTCGGACTGGATTTTACCTCAATTTTAACGAGGTAATTTTGCATGTCGTTATCGTCGTCCCCCGCCCTGACGATGCACTGACAGGACGGCGCTCTCACGCGGTTATTCTCGCTTCGATACGTCCTAAAGGGAGCCGATATATTCAGTATTTCAATGCACCGCGACATAATGAGTCATAGTACATACATATATCTGACGCACATATACTTACACAAGCCCGGAAGATGATGGTCTAACGAGATTACGGCTGCGCGACGACGACCTGCCGCTCATCGTGTGACTCAACAATTGATTCCTCATCACAGCGATTTTTTCCTTCAGCTGAAACATTTAACACTATTTCGGAATATTCATTTTAAAATTAAATTTGGAGTACTCAAATAAAAATCAATGTTGAAAAATATAGAGGAAATATATAACTTACAATGATTATAATGATTAACAAAGTTTCTTATTAAAGTTTCCGAACTATTTACGTTTTGGCAATTTTTACATTGCACTATTATCTTCTAATTTGTGTAATGTTATTATCACTTCAAAAAATTCTTTTGTTAAATAGCAATTTAGAGGTTGAAGCTAAAGACAATACTTTAACTCGTTATTTATTTATTGTTAGATAATTTGAAAAAGTAAAATATATGAATACTTTTTTTATTTAAAATAAAATAAAGATGGAGATAATATACATTCTGATTCGAAATAAAAATAAAATAATGCCATTTCTTCATCTAAATAATTATCTAAATAATTTTATAGATAATGGCAAACATTGTCTACGTCATACAAAAAATGTAATACAATAGAATAGAATATAAACGTCGTTCTTCCGAGTTTAAGATTCCGTTATCGTGTCACGAGGAAGAGAGAATCGCCGTTACTTGGAGGTAGTCTACCTTGGTATTTTCAAGTTCCAGAGCGGCCGTTCTATTCCTATCGTCAGTGATATCTAACGCTAATCCACATGATCTTGGATTGCCTGCCAGTCTAATCAGTTTCGTTCCAAGCCGCTTGATCTTATCCTCCTGGCAGTTGGACAATTTCTTCAGATTGCTCGCTTCATCGAGTAGACGTAGATACTTGTCTTCTAGCTGATAGCGATCAAGTTTGCAAACGAGATGACGTTCCCTAGGATCTTTCGATATTTAAAACATTATTCGCATATCGTTGCACACAAAAATATACAGGAAATTTGTGTAGTAATATTGTTTATCGATTTTAATTCTAGGACATCATGCAAGGGAAAATTTATATTCGCGCTTAGGAAATGTGGCTACAAATCATAGGAGGATGTCGAACAGTTGGTTGTAAATTGTCCAACTGGAATTACAAATACAAATACAAATATAAATACGAATGCATACAAACCTATGGCACTGATGAACGTATCCGCGCAAGAACCTTCTTTTACAGGCAAAATGTCACGATTCGGATCGTCTGCCATTTTCAATCGGAATTCTTCAAATCCGATGAAGAGTCTAAAAATTCGAGATAACGTTGGCTAGAGCACGCGGACACTGAAAATTCACGTGCAACGTGGAATTAAACGATATTTGTTCGTGAATCAAAAAGATATAATTTGGGAAGAGTCGGCGTGGAACAAACAGAAACGATTCTTCTATTAAATTATCTTTGTTCTTTATAGACCGCATTACAATTATAAAACTTTTCTCGCGTAGTTCTAACCGAAACAACGATTATTTGTCAGATTATTTACACAAAAGTAATTAAAGATATCTGGTCGATTTTGTTCTATTACCGATTTACGGACGAGAGAATTCGAGCGATCGACAATACTCCGCAATTCTACGCTAATTTCAGCTTATAATAAACGATTTATCGCATAGATATATATATAATTTATTATTAATGCTGTAAAAAATTTTTGACAGAAATATACCAGGTGGCTCATACTTTTCCACTTTTGTCGCACGCGAGCCACGGAAGTAATTAGATACACTACGTCAAGTAAGTATTATCGTATGCGTGTAAATGAATGAATAATTTATTTTATTTAATATTACAGCACAATACAGCATATATTATTTTTTATTATTTTATTGCATTATCTACGTCTACAAATGGGAAGATAATAAACAATACTGATTTGAAAATTGTAGGCAAGCTTTTAATTCATCGATTAATCAATTGATGAATTATAAAACTCGCTTTATGCTGGGTATATGTGAGTGACAATAACTATCATCGGTTATCGCTCCCAGATTCGTGATAAAAGCTGCAAGCTATCAGAATTATACATATTTCGTCTGTCTGCGAGTACGAAGAATTTTTCCGAGAGTGCATGATTCATCCTCATGCGATATATGAATCATCTCTGAGCTTCGAACGAAGCGGAAAGGATAGAAAATAACGGAAGAGAGGCATTTACTCTTCACCACACAGGAAAAGGAGAGAGCACGCAGCTCCTGAAAGATGATTATAAAAAGCAGAGTTGGGCATTTACGCGTAAAATATAAATAAATCTACATTACATGTAAGCTATACATGTAATGTAGATGTAATCCAATGTAAGCTATACATGTTTTATGTGTTATCTATGTAAATAATAATCTATAGATTATAGAAGATTCAGAAATAATGAAAAATATAATCCGTTTTTAATTTTTAATATATTTTGTAATATATTCTTATTTTATCAATACAATCAGATATATTAACAATCTTATAACTTAATTACTTTTTTTGTATTGTGCTATACAATTTATAATAATTTACATTGCTTATATTGTCTATAGTCTATATAGATGAAAAAAAATCATGTAAACCCTAATCTTGAACTGTGCACAATTATGATAAAAAATATTTGAGACTTGACTTTCTTTTTCTGCTTTTTTTCTTTTCTCTCTGCTTTCTTCTTCAGAATTTTGCATAAAATTAGGAAAACTAGTTTAATTAAAACAGAAATTCTAGCAGTTAAAGTGTGATACTCTACACTTCATGTCAAATTTAGCCATTCTAAATCAAATTTAGTTTAAATTTAATTAATAATTCATCCGTAATTAAGTATCGACTATATCTTCTCGGTGGAACGTTTTTCGAACAGGTAAATGTTGTTTTCATGAGAAAACACGAACATTATTGACGTCAGCGAGAAGGGAAGACGAATACATCGAAACGTGGAGAAGAAATCGAACGTGCGGAAACCGCGTGAGATGCTTCGGCTGAAAGAAGAACCTAAAGAGAAAAGGGAAGAAAAGGAAAAGTTGGTCGGGTCGGCGTCACCCGGTATATCGGCACTGCCGCGAGCGGCGAGCGGCACCACGTAGAAGAGACCAGAAGAGACCAAGCACAACCTGACCCCGTCCGTGACCACCGCACCGTACCCTCGCTTTTGACATCGGCGGCGGCGGCGGCGGCGGTGGTGATGGTGGTGGTGGTGGTGGCTAGTGGTGGTGGCTGGTGGTGGCGGTGGCG
>QKQZ01050325.1:0-33197 GCA_003595255.1 Solenopsis fugax
CCTCCCCTCACCCCCCCCTACCTGTCCGTCCCCGCGCATTCGCCGCCCTCGTTCCTCCCTGCGGGCATTAATGGGAAAAGTTTGCTTTTATCTTTTAAACGCCCGGCAACACTACTAATTTCTAACTTCGGGCGTTACTTGTACCTACTCCAACGGTCTCGAGTGTACCGGCACGACCAGTAACGCAGTCACTACTTTCCCGACCAATAGAAAATCACCGCCATTCGTTCTATCCGCGCGCGAGATCTAATGGGGCGGCTTGATAAAAAAAAGGAGGACAGAGAGAGAGAGAGAGAGAGAGAGAGAGAGAGAGAGAGAGAGAGAGAGACGGCGAAGAATAAAAAAAAGAGGGGAGAAAGGGAAAAGAGCCATCGACGCGTTTCTCGATGCACTCGCCTTCGATCGGACACCACCTCGTTTCAGATCGGTGAATCGAGACGTATTTTATTTAAAAGTTGGTGAGTAAGAAAAGTACCGTAAGAAGTTTGCCAATTTAACATTATCGGATATTCCCTCTTTTTTTTCGCAGAATCCATTGCGTGTCAGTTGCATTTGAATGAGAAGGTCTCACTATCCGTACTTGAACAGTGGTGTAAGTTTAAATTCCGTTTTTGCATCTCTTACCTTACCGTCATGCGAAATTAAGTTAAACTCTTTTACACATAAAAACACAATATAAAATATGAGAATATATCATTCTTTCTTCATCGTTTATATTATATTTTCTCTTTTTTCAAAACAATCTTAAAATATAAAATTGTGTGAAACATTATATAAAAATTGTGAGTTTGGAGGTCAGTTTCATTCTCTTTCGGATTAATACGATGTCAACGGCGTTAAGCTAGTAAAATATTTCTGAAACATGTTAATAAATAACGCACGCAGCATCCGTTTTTTTAAATCGCTAAAAAGTTGCCAGAGATTTTAAACATTAGTGAATCTCCGCTGTACGTAATTTATAATCGCTTCATACTAATATATACACAAACACGTATTTATTTATTTATTTATTTATAAACACAGAGTTCTCTCTTCGTAACTTAATTAATCTTTAAAGGCTGTAGCAGCGCCGAGGAAAACAAACGCGGGAAAACGCGGGAGAGCCGCCATTAAGATGCTAAATCTCGTCTAGCCGGATCAAAACCGTCACGCTCGAATGCTGCGAAGGGCTCCCGGGAAAATGAAAGAACTACACGGGCGCGCCTCTATCTCCTCGGCGATAAAACGGATTTTATGTCGCGTTTAAAATAAACCGTGGGACCGGTCGCGCGAAGGAGCAACGCCACTCGAGGTAATTATACTCCTCTCCCTATCTCCCGCGCGAATCGTTAAGGTTGTACGTAAGTCTAAATAAATTGAATAAGAGCAGAAGGCACTCCAGTTAATTAAAGAATACATTATCCGCGCGCGGTTACATTGCGCTCCGTGTACGTATTATCGTCATGGAATTCATGGTGATGTGCGAAATTGCATATGTGCGGAACTGACACCACGTCTCTGCGAGCTCTTCATTCGAAATTATTATTATTATTATTTGCGCTTTGCGCTCGGTTCTTCAGTTGCCTGCAATTTTTATGATGAAGATACCATTCAGATATCTTTCTCTTTCCACATTCTGTTTTATAAATATATTTATTTATAAAACAGAATTATACCGCATAACGACTTTAAGCCTCGTCTCGGTCATATTTACATTTCATTTGACTTTTTCTTTCAACACAATTCTTTAAGAACAATTCTTTTGCAAAGATAATATTGTTTTCTTCTCCGTTTCATGCATCAGAATACAACTACAAAATGAATTAAGTGATATAAAATAATTTTAGCAATAACGAGATTAGGATAAAATTGCCAAGCTTAATGATGAGAGGATCATTATCGATTTTTAGAGGATCTTCTGGTACCTAATAATAATTTTGTGTGAATTTTTACAATCTCCACTCACGTGAACTGCGTGCCACATATTCGTCGGTTTTGAAACTTCTTAACCGAAGCAGAAATACGTAATGTCACAAATTAAATTGACGAGCAATTTAATATTGATGCTCATAAGCATCTTAAAAAGCTACAAAATTTATTGTGAAAAATAACCTCAGCCAGGATTTGAATCTACATTCCATCTTACCAATCCAACTACCGAGATATGTGGTGATATTTATCGCAATAATCAATATGAAGCTTAGAGGAAGCTTTTTTCAGACATATCAACAGTACTAAGATTAGTACCGATAAAAATGTCACGAAAATAATTATGATGACTTTAATTTCACGGCTATTAATTTTATCGTGATCGTGACTCGTTTACGGTCAACAGTTTCGTCGAAGTAAATACTCCTGTCGAAGATAACCAAAATATCGATTCGCTTCGTTTATTTACTGCGAATTGACCTAATCCGATAAATCGATCGTTAAGCAAAGCTCAAGACGCGGATCGAGATAATTACGGTTCAAAGGGCTCCAAAGCCTGATGAAAGCAAAATACGAGAAGCCCGCCGTTTTCTTTTCTTCCGTTCCTTAACGGGACAATTAAGCTGGTTTTCACGTTGCATTTAAAATAAGCCGTCAAGTCGGTCGCGAAGGAGCAATGTTCCAACGTGCGTCAATTACAAGGGTATCGCCGCCGCCCCCGTTAATTAATCCTACCTCGTTCCTTCTCGCTCTTCTCGCTCTTCCCGCCCGCGAAACCTTCTTGCAAGATATATCAAGAGAGCACGGAGAGAATTGGAGGATATACGAGATGATCCTCTGACGACGAGCTCGGATTCCACCGCGATTATTGGTCTCCTCGCGCATGATTAATTAACTCGCATCGTACAGCGGCATGTCTGCCTTACCGACCTCGTCTTTCCGATGTATATACATATAGTATGTACACCTATGTACAGTGATATAAGTACATATACTATATATGTATACGTGTGCATACACTCGGGCATATCTGAGATATCGTAAAGAATTTTACCTGGAAACCGAGCATTGAAAACCGCGCGATCGTCTTCACGTTTCAACAATATCAACAATTTGTGTTTCAAGATAAGCAACGATCGATGCAACATTTCCGGAATGCAAGCTGCAGAATCGTAAAATGAAGGGGTCTAACCGGAGCAGCGGTATATCACAGGTCGCTATATCACAGGTTGCGAGCACCGGTAATCTAATCAGAGTTAAACATTGAATCTGGTTATTAAAACGGTATTAATGCGCAATAATTAGCTTAAGATGCCCCGAGCGCGATACACAGAACTGTAAAGCGCAGCAAATCGAATACAATCAATGTTATACCTCAACAAAATCATATACTTCACTGTATGCTCGTGATAATTTATTATTTTCCAAATAATAACGCGAACAAAATATAACTAAAGTTAATACAGCTCGCTGGAAGCAGATTATAAAAACATATTAATAAGCGATAATTATTGAAGACGGCGATAGCATTTTGGGAAAGACTCATCGCCGGAAGTGCACTACGCGCAAATGTAATAAATTTGTGCTCACCATAACAGATTAGGCGGAGTGTAATTAGGGTTAACCCAGCCGTCCCGTCGTACAACATTGCTAATCCTAGTGGAAGGAACCGCGATTGGTCGGCCGTTTCGTGTCGCGGCGAGCCGGCAGATAAAGCTGTCCGGAAGTAGTTTAAGCCAGCCACGGACGTAACTACATCTGGACCCATTAGGACCGGAGATACAGCTCGTTACAAGACAACGAGCTTTCGACCCCGGACCCTCCGCCGGATGCTAATGGTAATCAGGAACCGTCGAAGGGTAAGTCGAACTCGCGCTCGTATCAGGATACGAAGTTTGATCTCGTCCGTGAGATAAGATAAAGCGACTTCCTCTCTCCACGAGGAGATAATACAAATAAATGGCGTTACTTGATATACAAAATTGATTCTATAACGATAATCTCACATAGAAAACTGCCTGGGATCTAATTAAACTCAATTTTCCAGTTCAATTTTCTCAAAAAATATTATAAATCTCGATAGAAAAAATTTATGAAAATTCAAAAATATAATATTTTGTAAACACGCGTGTGCCTATGAAAAATTCAAGTATTCCACTTACTCCTACACAGCTTTCTAAAATTTCTCATAATTTTTTATTTTCTAATTCATAATATATTATTATAGATAGTTTTTCCAAATTATATAGACTAATTATTGTATTTAAAATAAGAGTAATTTTAAATAAAAATAAAAAATATATAAATAAATAAAAATAGATTTTTCAATTGCTTTTATGCAGAGTTGGGTAGTTAAAAAGTTAATAACTTTTAAATTAATTTAATTAATTTTAAATGTTTTAATTTTTAACTTCAACTAGTTATTATTTTTAAAATACACAAACTTTAATTAATTAACTTCTTTCATAAGTAAGTATTTATTTATGTAAAACAAAAAATGCATTTCCACATAAAAAAAACAGTATTTCTTATTTATTTCATACAAACTTAATTTACAAATAAAATATTAAATATATTTGATGGCCCATGTTCTAATTGAGTAATCTAACTTTAAAAATTTCTAATTTAATATGAATAGTGCTTTCCAAAACTAACTTTTAAATTAACTTAATTTAATCTTAACGTAATTTTTAACTAGTCAAATTTTATTCATGTAACTTTTAACTAAATTAATTTTATAAGCCATTAACTTTAACTTCATTAAGTTAAAAAATAGTTTAACTAACCCAACCATGCTATCACGTTATATCTGTTCAGATTTGTACATTCTAATCGGGATTCTGATCTATGTTGCATCTGAGAAGATTCTGAGAAACTTTTACGCGGACTGCTATAGAAAATTCTTTCTGCGATAGCGTCGAATAATAGTACAAGACGTGAAATGGCGAAGGCGCGAAATCCATAATGACAAATCCTGATAATACTCCGTAGCGGAGCGCCGTATCTAAGCGCTTCTTGCACAAAGGAGATTAAGGGAGCCGGTTACATTGATGGAATACCGTATGCATCGCGTGTCTGTGCGCCTCCCTACAACATGCCGCGTTGATTAATTCAACTTCCATACTGTAGAAACGTTCGCATGAATTGGCGTTCCTTGGCAGTGGAAGTATTATAATATATCCTATAGTGCAATACGCGTGACGCGACGCGCTATAAATCGACACATTCAATCCCTGTTAAAAAAGAAAAAAGAGAAAGAGAGATCTGCAAAGAACCCGCGCCGTTGTAACCCGATCAAGGGCGACGTATCATCACGGCCTCGCGACGATACGCTTACGGGCGCGCGAACGCTACGAGAGACGTTCGTTGGTCTATGCAAATTACCAGCGGTGAATGCAGCCGACTCACGGCTATGCCGTATCAAGCTTAACGTGCATTAACATACGTAAGACCCGCCGCGCAACATTATAAAGTCTAATATATGTAGGAGGGGGAGGCGAGCCTGGCGCGTGCCGCGCGAGTCGCGAACAACTTCGCCGACTTGCTTAACTTCGGTATTAGTATAGTTTGACCAAATGACACTGCCGTGCCGGTAAATGATAATTGATATGCAAATGGCCGATAACGTGAGAGCCTTTGTGCACCTTTCTTCCATCTAAGTGCACGAATACGAATTTTCCTTTCCTTTCCGCTCCGCTCAATACACACAGTAACAAAAGTACAAGTTTCTGATAAGACTTCGCAATTCTGATAAGATCATTGATCTTCGATCAACTAGAAATGTGACACGTCAGGTATTTGACAGGATAGAAAACTTTTAGAATAACTAGGATAAAATCACGAGTCAAATTTGTGAAATCTAGGATATAATCGGACGCAGCGTGGCAAATGGATTTTTTAAGATGCGCTTTGCAATTACGGTCTTGGATTAATCGTTGATTAGAGATTCCGGAATAAGATCCGAAATAACAATATTTCTGCTTGCACTTAAAGCGGCCTAATTTCCATCAGGTACAAGTCACCGAGTCACAGTTCCATTGTCGAGAACGAGCTAATCGTATTCACGCGCGCTATCTGATTACGGCGCTACACTGTGTCGCCGTCATAAAGCGAAGTAACGTCTACTTTAAAATCTAGCATGCATAATGCATCGTATGCATGCGGCAAACAAGAGGGACCGGGGGATAAACGCGAACAAAAACACGTTATTCTCATGCCGTGTGCTCGCGCGCGCGTACACTCGTAGCCAGTTAATCATCGTACGGTGGAGAAACCTCGTTTGGAAATGTCCCCTCTATGACCTGTACTCAAAAGAGATCCTGCATATAAAAATAAAAGAAGAAGTTCGAGCATGATGTCGCCACGCACGTACCACGATACTTTTTTAATATCACTTCTGTTATCCTTTGACGGATTCCAATCCATCTGCAGCTGCACGCCTCTATCCCCGTAAAGCTGACAGGTCTCGGCGATGTTTAAAGCACGATGTATTTGTGTCATTTGCCCACACGCTATAATGATGAATAGATTACAACTTTAAAAGCACTCGCATCTCTGACGGTTTACACTCTCGTGGTTGTTGTAAAAAATAATTTATCATTTTCTTCCCTCGCGTAAAACATGATAATGCAAGATACTTATCTTGTGACAGGCTTTGAAACTTTTTTCCAAAATTTATCAAAGCAAAATTTTCAATGATATAGAAGTGCTACTATAAGAATGTGTTGTATACATTCTTCCAGCAATTTTTATATATATTTGTGCAATGCATTTTTTATATAAAGTAACTGTACCCTATATGGTCTATCTAAGCCTTGCGACTTTTTCTGATTTTTTGCCGAGTTTAAAATTAAAAACTGATAGCCAGATTTCAAAGTAGGAAACATTTCTAAACATTAATTTAAAATATGGGACAATTTCAAATATTTACGTGGATGCAGTGAAAGTTTTTAGAAAAAAATATCATTAGGTCGTATTGGGTACATATTTACTTAATATGGCCTAATTATATAAATGTTTTCTTCTTTTTCACAAAAAGTGTTAGAAAAATAGATAACAAAGTGATCTAATGTTATTACATTTATGAGTTAATATGATATGTTTAACTAATAAAGTTGAAATGCAGGAAAGATAGACTTTCTCAAAAGTAACAACTTAAAATTTCAGTTTAAGGCAGCAACGACAATGCACATTACAAGTTGCGAACAGTAATTCAAAACATTTTGATCTTCAAAAAAAAAAGAAACAAATACAAAGAAAATGTTGAAGAAAAGAAGATTTAAGATAGAACTTTCTTTAAGATTAATGCTACATAGGATTCCTCTTATATCTTTTCCAGAATATACGAATAATGTAGTCGTAACACAGACATTAAAATATCGTGAATATTACGAGAATTTTTCAAAGAACATTAAAAAGAAAGAGAGCTTAAATTATTATAAATATATTATTATTCTACGTACTTTTCGCATAACTGATCATTCATATCTTTAATTATTGATTATTTTAAATAATAATTCTAACTTTTGCGGACGTTAATATAACAGTATGTTGTTAAAATTTAACGTATTAATACCAAAATAATAAGTAATATTCAAAGTGGTCACACAATGCGCAAATATTATTTTTCTTTCAGTTTAGACTTCATATGTTATTCTTTCAGACGCGAATTACGAATTGTAAATCTCTGCTTTAGCCACTCGTTTGAGAATAATGTGTTAAAGGGAAACAATTCTGCAGCTAACGTAATGCCAAACTGGTATATAAATCCATTGTTCCACGAGTAGCTCCCGCCTGGCGTAAGAGGCGGATCGGAGGAAGCTACAGCTACGAGAGGGACCCCAGGGTAGTGCTAAATTCCGCAAAAAACGAAGATTAACCTTTTATCTCTGGGCCCGCCACGGTGTTCCTTTGTCCGAGTTGAGCACTCTGTCGCGACACTCTGTTTTTGTCCAATGGCGCGCGCGATCCATTCCCTTTCAAACTCCACCGTCGCCGCACGCCCTCGAACCACCCTCCCTTCTGTCCCCTTGCGTTACCTCCGCAGACTGGCCACCAGTGGTTCAGTCCTTTCGGGGTTCGTTTCAACCCCGATTCCGAATACCTCAGTACCAACCCTTTTACATGACCAATGCTCGCATCCAGACATCTAGCTCCAGCCGCGTCCGACCTCTGCCCCCTTCTCTTGCCAAAGTTAAATCCTACGGCTCTGTAAAAGCCACCCTTTTTGCGTCCCCCCCCCTCCCTTTTCCCGCGCCGCCGACATGTTCCTCCGGCTTTTCCCGGACTGCAGCGGCGCATGCAAAGGTTTGAAATATTTTAACCAATCCTCGTGAAATGTGGCTGTAAGTACGATATCCAGCCTCGTCACTGTCTCCCTATCGCGGTTCTCTTCTCATCCTCTCCCTCATCTCCCTCAACTCGCCAGCATTCGCGAGCTTTTTGAGGTGCACGCGGATCGCACCGCAAATGAGCTATCCGACGTAATTCCCGCTATTTATTTTCCGCCAGAAGTCGCACAGCAGCATCGATATGTCCCGAGTCGGCGAAAAATGCGCGAGGTGAAATAATAAGTGTATAGAATAAAGGTCGAAAATTGGAATTACTATTATTGGCTCTCAGATAATCAATATATTATGCATATTACATAAGAAATTCCATCGACGTTATGTGTGTTCCTATTAACAAAATTATCCTTCCATTATATTTACTCAAACGTAATGTCAAAATAATTTGATTGATAAAGATGTATAAACAGACAAATTGTTAAGAAATTATTCTGTAAATAGTCTATGTCAGCCAATAATAATAATAACAATAATAATAATAATAATAATAATAATAATAATAATAATAACAACAATAACGATGACGATGACGATGACGATGACGATGACGATGACGATGACGATGACGATGATGATAATGATGATAATGATGATGATGATGATGATGATGATGATGATAATAATAACAATGCATTGCATTTAAATAATTTCTTATTAATAATTTCATGATAATTAGGAAATTCTAAGATTTCTTTATCACAGTGAAGCTCCATAAAATTTTAAGAAAGACAAAAAAGTAGTATTGTCTCTACGCACATGTGTTACAAATTCAATATTTGTAACAAATGTTATGACAATAGGTCTCTTTTCGTATCTCTGACGCCGCCTCGCGTCTCTTCCGGCACGCCGAAGTAGAGTGCACTGAAGAACAATTCACGCGCTAAGTAAGTTATGGCCCGTAGTAAGACCGTGGAAAGAGAATGGGTCGACCACTATGCGGTCGGTCTGACCTCACCGCGAGGCATTCCACTGCTACTTAACGCTCAATACGTTCCACTTAGGGCTGACCCGCGTCTACCTTCACCACTAATGCCGCTTCGGACGTCGACATCTCTGCGTATTAATTCCGGAGACTAAACTGAGACATTCGTTCCCTTGTAAAAGGGCACGGAATATCAAAAACTGAGCGAGAAGCTGGATTAAACGTAATGAAATCTTATAGCAGAATTTACTTGTTCCTAAATTAAAACTTTATTATAAGACTATGCAGATTTAATAAAATAGATGTCGGCGAAAATTTCCATATTAATATAGATATTCATCACATCATAATAATATCAATTAATTATTACAATTCACTCATCACAGTGAATTCTATATATCTCAAAATATTGAATAATGAATGGAATTAAATAATACACATATTTGTTGAAGTTATAAAAGAGATTGGCTAATATTTGTAAATGATTTAGGTTTATTAGATATAAAATGTGATAAGTACGTAATATTAACCTAATATTATAAAAATTTAGGTACTTTTTTTGCTTAATTTTATTCTATCGATCATAAATAATATTTATCCTTGCTCTTTTTTTGTCATAAATCACAACTTTTTTCGCAGTTTTAATAATGCTCTCCTCCATCCCTCTCCCTCCTCTTTTCGTTCACACAGCCAATAGCACAATGGGGAGAACAATGAAGCGTTAGGTATTTTTACACGGATTGAAATTCGGGTGACTTGCTGAGCCAACATTTTCGCTAATCACTCGGTATCCGATGCAGAATGCTCGGTTCGGCAAAGCGACACCGGTGAGACAATAGAAAATTTGCAGTCCACCATCCACTTTATCCAATCGCATTTGGTTTTTTGACGCTTTTTTCCCAAGCGAGAAAGCGGCTATCGCGCCCCGAGCAAATCTACCTCTCTCACCTGCTCTCTTCTGCCCCTCCATTTGAATTATGCGATTATCAGACATAACGTCCGGCGTACGTGCGGTCGCAACGGTGCATTGTTACAATCGCGCTGCGATGCATCGACCGGCAAAATGTCGTTACGGGCCTCCGCGTGATCGAAAAATAGGAAGACAAAAGAAGAATGAGCAAAAGAGAAAGGAGGAGTAGGAGCGAAATGGATTTGTTATGAGGCACGTTCCTAAAGAAATGTGAAAAAAGGAAGACCACATGAAGTAATATGGAAAATCATGCTTGAAAGTGGGCGAAAAGAAAACTTAAAGTACGAAACAGTTACTTTTGTCTCTCTTTTCTTTATCATATATAAACACGATCTTTTTTTTTTTGTAAAGAACTCCTGGCAGCTGAGTCGATTTCGTGGAACGCGACAGATCGCATGAATTTTCTCAGTCACCGTAAGAAAGTTTACGATTAATTTTCAGCCGTGCGAACAAGCTTTATCAATAACGCAATTAGATCTGATTGAATTTACGCGATTAATTATACATAGCAAGCATAACAGCCGGCGTGGCATCAGACATATGGCCGTAGAGCGGTTGTCGCGATCGCGGCGTATCGTCGTGCATCGATCGTCGGGATTTCGGCGGCAACGTGGTGATCGATGCCGATGATTCGCTCAGGCGAGAAAGAGAGAGAGAGAAAAAGATTGAAGGTTCCGCACGTTAAAAAAAAAAGGACCCGCCATTGGTGAAATACTGCCTAGAAAACCGAACGGTCTTCATAAATCCAACGCGTAAATCAGTCTTTATGGAGTCTCCCTCTGAGGGGTGGAGGGACGAGAGGGAGACGACGGAGGCTATTTGGAACACTATGTGTATACAGGGTGTCTCAGAAAGATTGGACTCTACTGCAGAAATGCATTCTTTAACGAAGCCACGGTTGATTTTCTTCTCGCGCAAAACTTTGATCGATCATCGTGTTTTTCCTCCATCGTAGCTTACTTGTTATAAATTTGTTGCACCGACGTCTTTCAGAGACCAACTCTCAAATCGATCACTTTCGCATATCTACGAAGTACATAAATTGTAAAAGCAAATGTACATCACATTAAAAATGAATACTGAATATTAAAATGATGAGATATAAAGTTACAATACAATTGTGAAAGCGTCTGGGTCTTAAAAAAGATCACGTATTCTATGCGAGAAACTGTCGACTATATATGATTATCGGGAGAGAAAAAGATTACGGGATCGAAAATTAATAACGCCAGCGACGAGCGCATAGAATAAATCATTTTGCGTCCGATAAATATTTTCACCGGAGTTGGCCTCGAAAAGCAGCGCGGCTATCGGTCACGGATATCGGCCAGTGATTTATCATCGATTAAACGGACGTAATGCACCATTGTTACTGGAACGTGCAGTCAGATAGGCAGGTATATGAGGTCGTATCAGGATTCCGCTCATCCTGGTATTGACTCGCAATCGGCCGTGTATCTTGGATTCGGCAGCGTGGGTCCGGCGAAAGGGACGCGACCAGAACGACCCACAATGCCGGGCATTATTGCCGCAATCGGTTATCCGACTGGTTCGTCTCCTAAGGACCGTTCTCCTAGAAACGCATACAATCGATTCGATACATCCCGTCCCGGGGAACACTTTCGCAACGATATTGCTATACAATATCGGAACGCGCTATTCATAACTGAAGCCATACCAATTCCCTCTGGTTTTCCATAAATAGTAGAACGTCATTGCTAGTCATATTACTTGCGAATGAAGGCAATGAGAATCGAGAGAATCCAGTCGTATTAATCATTTCGATTATTCAAAGATTACTTATTTTGGTAACATACTTTTCTTTAAGGAAAATTTTTTAAAATCATCTGATCTCACTGCCTTTTCACTTCTGATAAAATATTTTATTAGTTCAGATACCAACTTGTATTAATAACTATTGCTGAACATGAGTTTTTCAATGTCAAATTTTGAATATTTCTCACATATCCTCACATGCAGCGAAGTCTGAAGCAACGATATGATATTATGGAATGCAAGTTCTGTTTTATAAACAATTTACAATTCTCTGCCCTCTTCTCTCTCTCTCTCTCTCTCTCTCTCTCTCTCTCTCTCTCTCTCTCTCTCTTCGCCGAAGGCCGCGGAAATGTGCAGACGAATATTTGCTACATATGTATAATATAGTATTTCTCTTTACCAGCAAACACGTTGTGCTTGAACTCGATATCGCGCGGGCACAAAGGGGCTCGTCGATGCAGGCTATAGTACCAGCATTATGGGCACATAGAGGGTTCAATGTGACAATCCATGGGATGTATTCAGTGCGCGTATCAGCCTTAACACTGCTCCGTCACCTCTATATTTTCGTACGTGAATTGAAACAGTAAACATTTCTTAGCAGATTATCACGTTCAGGGATCTAAAAAATTTCTAGGGAATCATCTCGCGATACATTAAAAATTGTTTAACAAATATATATTTCATTATGTTAAAAATTCGTCCTAATTATGTTAGAATGCTAAACAATGTTACGTTTAACGTCAACATTTATTTCAATAGCAAATTTGAAATTTAATGAAGTGAAGATCACTTGTAATTATGTCGGCAAGTTCATGTTGTTTGCATTTTTAAAGGACAATTAGTCCAAACTTTGTAACTCTCATTGTTAAATACGTAATTCCGTAATTACGCTTTACTTTAAATTCCGTCGAAAAAAAGGTCGACCGACAGTTGTATTAAAAAGTTCATACTTGGCAGTACGATCAGCGCGGTTCGCGGGATATTCTCTTTCTGTCTTATAAAAAAAAAATTGATTGCTCGCACACACGGGGAACTCTAAGTGTTAAGAGATCATGCAAAGCGCATCGCGTTTCGCCGCAGCGCGTCTCACAGCTCTACCTCGGTCGTCGTTCCTCCTTCAGAAAAACCGTTTCTGAACGATTTTCACGGTTTCTCCTCTTCGTTTTCAAAGGAACGACTCGTATGAAGTCGGCGGAGAAGCGCAGCGTGTGTATAAATCGGCGACGGTAGCGATACAGAGCGGGGGTTCGTAAATCTCGACCGGGCGATCCCAAGGGAACCATGTCTCAGTCACAGCACGCTGCTGCGGAAGTTACAGGATCCTGGCAGGAGTACGTACTTACACTCACACGAGCACACACAAACGCGACGGCAACCAGGCGGCGTACATAGGTACACGAGAAACCGGAGAAACCGCGTCAATCTCGCATTTAGTTAATGCGACTTTAATCCGCTAATTTAAGGTCGCGCCGTTACGCCCGGATTTATCGACGGATTCAACGAGCGACAATTTTAACGAACGACCGCGGTAAAAGCTACCGGCTACGGTGCCTTGTACGTGGTCACCATCACGGTGAACCATGTTTCGAAGACTCACGTAATCAAATGGATCCTCACAGGCTTATCGATGTTTACTTTAAAGTAAAGCGTAAGTTATATATGTAATACTCAGGAAAACGATCTTCAAAATGTCGAGAAAATTTTCTGTACTTATAAATCAGAGATTTCTTTTCATTGAACAGTTCACAAACGTTATAAATTTAACTAACAGCAATTGCGGGAGAAATCGATAAATCTGAGTTAATTAGACCTCGCCCGATATGTTTAATGCATATACTGAAACATGTGAATTAATTACTTAATACTCAAAGTTAAGTAGTTACGTCGAAGTTCGACATCAAAGTGACTATCTCATAACTTGTAAAGTTTAACCTCAAGTTAAACGATTTGAAGACTGTATATTAATTATATTTCTTATTAACCAAGTACTATTGACAAATTTTATTCTTAAAAACATTCTTGAACATATAATAATGTAAAATAAACTTAAAATAAAATCGAACACAAAAGTTTGCACGAATTAAGACATTATTTTAAATTCAGGATGTGGATGTAGATTTATGCGCTGATGAAAAGATAATTTACTAAAGACAAGTTAAAGAAAGATTATTATATGCAACAGTTACAAAATGTACGTAAAAGTTAATGATAAATTAAAGAATATTAATAATGTTTCATAAGTGCCCAGTAATACTTGTTCGAATTCAAAATTTTATGAGTTATCATAGAACACGTGTAAGAAGTAAGCAAGCCTAATCTGGACACGCCAAGTTTTCATTCGAAGCTTAATTATTTTTTTTATTTTAGGTTTGTTTCATTTATATTTTCAAAAGTGTTTTTAAAAGTTTTTAGTATTTGGTTAATTGGATTGATTTTATATTATTTTTACACAATTAATTTTTTATTTAACATTGCTTTTGGATACGTTTTATACTTGGGGTACTTTTTTTAGAAAAATTTCTTTAGGGATTTCTCATTAACGGTGTCCAACGTAAGTAAGAGTTAAGAAAGATTGTCTCTTTTAATATCAATCAACAGCTGTAAAATTAAACTTTCATAAATAATATAAACTCTAAGGATATAAGATTAACTTTGAAACAATACATTTTGATCAAAAACTAATAATAAGATATAAGTTAAAACAAGAAATATGTGATTTAAAAAAATCATAATTTGATTGGAAAGTTGAAACAAGATATTAAGTAGACAAACTAGAAATATATTTAATTTAAATAAAATCAATTTAAATATATCTTTATTTAATATATATCCGATCTCATTTAATAAAGATTATATATTTCGATCAAAATCAAATATTCAGAGACACTCTTAATCAAATTTTGGTTTAGTTTTCCAGACATCGTCGATAAAATATTCGTATTATATATAATATATATTAGTAAAAAATATGTAATTTAGTTAAATAGAGAGATGACACCAGCAAAATATTTAATGAGAAGTGTTGATTAATTATGAAACAAATAAAAGAATATAAAATAGAAACACATTTTACGTTTAATAAATAGTACATGAAAAGACATGAATTACAGTACAATTTTCATTTTGCAATAGTAAGCAATTCTAACTTTTCATGTCTATTTCAACACAACCTATTTTTCTCTCCTTCCCATCCCCCCAAAAAAAACTAGAGAAGAATGGGGAGAAACGTCGATAAACGAAGCCGTCGGTCCGCGAGATTCGCCCGGTTGATTAATTTATGCCCTCGATTTTCGGTCGTGCGTGGATGTAGGCGTTCCTGTCTTCCTTTTTCAGTTACCGTGCTGGCGCACTGACATTTTCGCGCCAACTGATATCCGATGCAACGGGCTAGGAACACGAAATCGTCGATTATCACGCTTTCAGAAACAGTCGACAACCCGTCGCATTATTTTTGCTTTTCGCATTGTGAATGTAACCCAGAACACGTCGCGTATTTTATTCCCGCAACGTTGCCGGAAATCGCGAAAGTGTGGTCTATCTTTTCATTTCTCTTACGTCCATTTCATCAATGACATCGAAAAGCTGACCAAATTTATTTTCCAGAACACTAAAGAACTAAATTGAGATGAACACCATTTATTTCAATATGTTGAGACGCATCAATATTATTTGTAATGATTAAAATCTAGAGGAGCTTTTCTTATTTTTAGAAACGAAAAAAACGGAAATTAAATATATATACTTTAAAAGATATATCATGAAATACTGAATATTAAGATGCCTTGTAAACAGTAATTTCTGTTAAACAAGGTGACGCGGCGTAGCTACAAGCTAATAAAGTTATTTCTAAGTCTTGATAAAACTCTCTTGTTTCATTACTAACTCATTAGCATTTTAATTCGTGTACGGATAATAAGAATTCTTCCATTCTAGCGACGCTGCTAAACTGAAGGTGATGGAAACTTTTCTTTTCTTTAATACTTTTTAATTTTATAACTCGGTATCATCAAAGCGACCCTATTCCACCTGCAAGTGTGATGGACTGAAAAATCGAGATTAAAAAACTCAAATTATTTCAGACCCGTACAATAATATCACGCAATATGAGATTCTAGCTATATACATATTATTATATTCTTTTTTTTATCAACTCGTGTTGTAAAGACTGCTTAATAAATATCAATCAACATGATTTCCATATAAAAATCTTTTATAAATATCATGTATCATATAAAAATTCTGCAAATTAAACCAAATACTATTTTTTGTCGAGTGTTGACCAATATTTTATACAACATAAATGATATAATGAAAAAAATCTATATTTATTACTTGTTAATATGTACAAGAATCCGTCATTTTTTACAGCCATTTGTAACTCTCTTATTTTTTTGTTATAGGTGTATTATAAATTTTTGTTATTACATGTACGGGGTTCTAACTGGGATCCTTTAAATAAATATCGATCAATTAATGAAATCTCTTCGAATCCCGCGAACGTTTCTGCTGTAGCTTTCGGTATCGGGAAACTATTGCGGGAAACTGTTATCGGCGAAAGTCAATTAGCTTCGTGCTCGCCGGCTTGAACACACAACGGCACAATAATGTAATAAAATGTTTATGTTACTGCGCACCTGCCGCTTATCGCAGAATAAACTGAAGAGAAGATCGACCAGAATTCTCCGTCGATGAAGCAGAACTTGATTTAATGAAATATATCAAGCATTAGTTGAAGAGATCTTAATTAATTAATATCAATTATATATATTTATCTATATCGCAATATCAAGAAAAAAAATTAATAATTACTAGAAATTCTCGAATTTTCAAGCGAAATGCTTTCTCTATAATATTACACATCTCTCTCACAAGCCCAAGAAAAATATTGAAATTAAATATAATGACTCGTTGTCATATACTATAAAGTGCTATTGCATAACATGGAAAAAGAGAATTAATCAATATTAATTTAATTGTTCAATGTTTACTTGGAGTTTCCTACTGAGATTCAACCATTTTAATAAAAATAATTATTTTATTTTGAAATAGATTCACTTTTTAGAAAAACGTACATAAAATAAGTAATCGACTTTTGAACGAGTTTAATATACTTTTGATATTTTTAGAAATATTTGTATGTTCTATGCACAATTATTTAATTATTATCATAATTTGGCAGACTATTCTGATTAATAAAATATTAAAACTAAAGAAATAAAAGGAAGCATTTCTCGACTCTTGATGCTTAATTATTTTTATATCAACTATTAAATATATTTTTTCATTCTATAAACTGCATGTCGAAATATTTGTCAAACTTAAAACATAATCTTATAAACTGAAGCTAGAAATAATATCTAAATTAATTTGATCGTCAAATTTAATAGCGAAGCTATAAGCATTTTAAAAAAGCTATAAAGAATTTATCGCGAAAACTTTACACTGAAGAGTTAAGAAAGCACCAGAGTTTATAACTGACAACGTTGTAATCATGAATAAGTAACTTGATTAAATTTCGTTAAAATAATAGTGATTTTAATCCTGCAATTACATCTCCACTACTGATTCATAAATAGAACAAAGTGTTGTTACAGACATAACTACGCATGTAATTGCATTACGCAATGCGGGGCTGTTATGCATATCGGATGCGATATCGAGTGCACTCCAAGAGTGGATACTCCAGCAAACTGAGACGCTTTAACGAGTTTGTTCATCGTACGCGGATTAATTCTGATCAAGGTATACTAATTCCAAAGCAAATACTAAAAGTTTATTGGAAATTGGAGTCTGCAATTGCGGCGTGTTTTCACGCCAGAGTATCTTATAGTCCCGTTCGTATCTATCGGTAATCAATAGTAATTAACGAGAATTATCTATTCATTTATACGGATTTTATTTCTTAATTCAATTTATTTCCCTTCTCCAATTTTAATTCAGCATCTACTAATAAAATAATACAATAATGAAGTTAAATTCATATAATGGATAATGATAATAGATAATTAAATATTTCATATACATCCATTATTATGCAAATCCTTTAGTTCTCACAATCACTATGATCCCAATAATCGTATAATTATTCGTTAGGATATCAATAAAAGATTTTCTCTCCAATAAAACAGAATTTTCCGTTACAGTGGCGAAAGACGAGCGATTCAGTCTTTGACGTTTCACCGCTGACAGTTTTCTCCGATAAAATCGAGTGAAGTTTGATAAAATCTGAAAACGCGAGATAAATAGCGACACAAAAATCCTCTACTCGATATCGAAAGACCGCGTATCACGCAGGTCGTTATTTCTCCCGTGACAAAGTAACGATTGCGTAAAACTCCTTCCCGCATCGACTTCGCGTAAATCCTCGACTCTTCTCCTAGCGCCGATCGACGTAGTAAAACGGAGTAAAACCAGGCGGGAAAGAGGCGCGTTTGGAGAGGCGCAACAAGAAGAAATCGCGGAGTAGCAGGTACGAGAGGCGAGGGCGAGTTGGATTTAGTAGACGGAAGGGAGGATAAGGCGGGGTGAGGGCGGGGGGGAAGGGAGGAAGCGAGAGACGCGGTTCTCTCGCCAGAGAAAGTTCGCTCTCATCCGCCTGCGGGAAGCAATTTCTTAGCGTAACCTTATCACCGCTCTCGTAGAGAGTAGGTGAGACGCAGCCGCATATTCGATAGAGGCGTATATACTCGTGGCTGTCGCGCGCGGAGCGCGTGCCGAACGCGCGCAAGCGATAGAGAGAGAGAGAGAGAGAGCCGACTGAGCCTCCAAGTTTTCCGCGAAAAACAAGCCGGAATACTAAAAGCGGGGAAGTAGTAAAAGCATCGGGAAAAGCTCGTCCCCTGCCATTGACCTTCGGGACCAAGTTTCGTACGCGCGCCCGTCGCGGTCTCGCGATTTCCTTGCGCACGTCCGCAATCCCCGCGGTTATTTTCCGCGTTATGGTCGCGCTATCCTCGCGGGGTTGTTTTCAGATAATTGAGTAATCGATAGTCCCACCCTCCTCGCCGAGCTGACGGTACCTCAGCATATCGTGTAATTGCAGTTAAATGACGATAAATCATCTCTTTGTGAAAAGTATACGGCCGGCTGGTATCTACAGTGTCGATGAAATTGATGATGAATTAACGAGATTGCGGATGGAGTGGATATGATAAACAAGCGCTCCGTCAATAATTGATGACAAACGATTATACCGGATCCCGAGGCCCCCCTTTTTTTTTTATGCTCGCGCGCTTTCAGAGAAACGTAGGTATATACGCGCGTGCGGCGCGAACATACGCGTTTCGCCGGGCTCGGCCGTTAAATAATCGATTTCGCACCGGGCACTTCGACGGGCCTGGCGCAACATCGGCGTTGCACCACTCAAGTGCACACAGAGGCGTCGTCCCCGTCGCCGGTAAATCGAACGGCCGAAACGCAGCCATCGTGCGTCGTTTTCCCCGGCTCTACTCTCGAGAGATGGCACAATGGCGTTTCGGTGGCCTTTTAGCGAATGAAAGCCATCCGGTCCTCACCTCCGTCCCTGCAGACCGCGAGGCGGTTTCGGTTTCGAATCGCATCGATCCGTCCCGCTGCGGACTGGGTTTGCGGGACAGCGGTTCTCAAGCACGTGCACGCGGCATATTCGACATTGCACGACGCATTCTGGAGGAGGGAGGGAGGGAAAGGCGAACGTCCGCGTTTCTACCCCGTGTCTTTTCCACGTACGAGAAAAGCTCCGACTGAGAACTTAAGATTAAATATACAGCGTTCCAAGGGTTCCGCATTTTTCCATATTTGCGTATACAGCGTGCCGTATGATTATATTATTCGTTTTAAACAAACTAAAAATAATATTTGTTTTAAGGAGGTAAGTCCGAGAAAGTGGCTCGTTTTTTTTAAAAAAACTACTGCACATGTTATTCTATACTATCATTTTTTTCTATACGTTCACTTATACATTTTTAATAAATGTTCATGTGGCTAAATGTTTATTAATTTTTAATCATCTAAATTTATAAACATTTTTCAAGTTGGATGAAATTATCGACTTCAACTTTTACGTATATGTAAAATACATATCTGTTTATCGTATGAACTATGATAAATGAAAAATGTGAATTATTAAACTGGTGCGATTTAAAAAAAAATAAGTATCGATTTTTTAACAAAAAAAAATTGAATTAAACTTGTAAAAAATAGTTTATAAATATACATAGTTCATAGATATCGCTATAATTTTAGTTCATACAATTTAGTTCATAAAAAAATACATGTATTTTACATATATGCAAAAGTTGAAGTCGATAGCTTCGGTAATTTCTAAATTACCATATCAATTGCCTAGAAAAATGTGTATGTCTTTGAATTTATATAACATAAACATTCAGCCTTACCAATATTTATAGATATTTACTAAATACGTAAAAGTAGATGTGTAAAAGCATATGCAGAAAAATATATGCAGTAGTTTCCTTTAAGGAAATTGGCAAAAATGAGCAAACTTTCACACTCTAAAATATTCTCTTCACTATAAGAAAATTGATTGAAAAACTGAAAAATTCAATATATTTAACTAAATATTGAGTTGGTTTAATTAATTTTTTATTAAAAAATTTTTATGGTTGACATGAATAAATTATACCTTTTTTGTGCAACTAAATAATTGTTGAATCAATCCAGTGTTTTCTTGAATGTATCGGACTATGTATTTTAATTCTGAATATTTTAATTTTTCGACAAATTCATTTTCCGAGTTAATCAATCTATTAATGATCCTTCGATGTAGATTTATTCGCGTAAGATACACTTAGAATACTACAAATAGAATACATTTTGTACAACGAATCGGTCATAAAAGAGCAGTCATTTCTGCATTATTTACACGAAACACTATGTAGCTAACGCAATATGCGAATATGTAACTACAACACGTTCGTCTGTTTGCGCAGAACTTTGCGTTACATACATATGCTGTAATATGTAATGTATTTCCCCTGACATGCGTTCTGTTGCATACATACGCATTTTCGATATTCGAGAGAATATGTAAAACGAAATAGCTATTAAATACACTCTATCGAATTAATTGCCCAAACGGCCACGCCATTATCGAATGAATATGAGAAACATTGGTATTAATTTAGTGTTAATTTGAATTAATATAGTGTTTCAGAAATCGCATACTTTAGAAGAGAAATTTTCAAAACATAGTTATTTAATACTGAAATATAAATGAGGTGAGATATGTGAAACGTTGCAATCTGTTTTCCTGAAAATTAAAAACAATGACTAATTTTTTTTAAGCTGCTCATATTATAACAGAAAATAACTTCTCTATTGATCTTTATCTGAAATATGTTTTTTTTTATATGAATACTTATGATTTTTTAAGATAAAAGTATTAAGAATTAAAAATTAATTATAAGACAAAGATTATATCTTTTATAATATTTTACCTATTTATTTGAAACTTCTACGAAACTGCAAAATTTTTTAAAACAATTTTAATTCATGGAAATCTATAAAATTTCTACTTCTTTCAAAAAGTTTCATTAATTCTTAAAATACTCGAAAGAAATTTTTTGTCGCTCCTTACAGTTTCTACGAGAAAATATAATAGATCATAATATTTTATTTTGGTCACCCTACACATTGAAATTCTTCAGAAATAGGAGAATAAACTGAGTTTCAAACAACAAGAATATTAATTTTGGGAAATTTCTCTCAAATAAGTTTTTTTTAATAGTTACGATGAACTATGTGACAAGCCACGTCGTTAAATGCGTCGAGCGCAATATAATACAGTCATAGAGGATGCGAGAGTTGCAGGCAATTTCGATATTAATATAAACATGGTGTTTACTGCACAAGCATATAACATAGTATATGACGTATAATCAATACCATATAGCAGGTAGCCAATTTTGCGCTTTATGTCGCTGCAAGCAAAGCTATCTTATATTATATGAGACACTATATAAGTAGATCCGCGGCTTCACACACAAAATTCGTGACATACAAGAGCTTGTACAGTATACACACGTTAAATTCCATCAGCCGAACATCGAATACAATAATTCTGAATAACGTGAGTACATATCGTTTGCAAACGACTGTACCTTCGATCGTTGCACAATCACAGCTATAATTCTATTATATATCTAGCAGCACCCATTCAAGCGAGTCTTGCAAACGATAGCAAAATCAATGTTAATTGCCAGCAGTATGAGGTCGAAGTGTCTCACAGACACTATTGTTGCAAATACGGTCGTTATCAAACTTATCGAAATTATTGTACGACAGTGTGATTATGGCTAAAAAGAAATCTATTCGAATAGAAATTTATTGGATATACTGAAGAATTTTGTTTGTATTTTTATTTTATTTATATTTGTATTTATATATCACACATCTTTTTATTTTATATAAAAAATATTTTAAATATCGAGCGCAGTAAAGAAAGATAGCTAGATTAATGGACAAAAAGGAACAGAAAAAGAGAAGGTGAAAAGGAAAGAGAGAGAGAGGAAGAGAGCTTCGACGAATGTGAAGCTGTAAGAATGTAATTAAGGAGCGGAAGCTGATTATTTAAATTGCGTAAAGTGAGCCTTGCTCTAATTGAAATTGAATCTGCGAGTTAATTATCAAGGCGTTCGGAAATTGAAAAGGAAAATCGAGCGAACCTGAATGGTTCGAATAATCAATTGGATGCTTCTTCACCGCAGAGTATTTGTTAGATGCATTTCGCGCAGCAAAGAGTGCCGATTGCGTGTGACATAATGACAAAAGCCCAAGTCCCTGGGACGGAGCAAGATTTACGCCTCTTGAAAGGCTGGTACGGCGTGTTTGTTGAAGAATTCGGAGGGATTCCGCCAAATCCCGGATTGATCAAAGAATGTGAGGGTGCGAGAAAAAAGGAGCAGCGACAGTTCCGGCACATCTCTCTCTGTCTCTCTGATATCACGAATCTCGCTGACGAGAATTCCGACGGTAACGAGAGTAGACACGGTAACGGGAGTAGGCAGGGTAACGAGAGTAACCAAGGTAACGAGGATAGTCCGAAATGTAGCGGTCCGTGTAAATCGCGAAGGGAAAGGGTAAGATACGCGACAGGAACCCGGGGACAAGAGGAAGTTGCATTTGAATGTAAGTACTCGCGGAGGGGACCGGTGGGAGACCTCGATACCCCGAGTCTGATGGGCAATTTCGTGTTTGGAAAGCCTGAAGATGCCTGGAAGCGGGTTGCGCCCACTTGGGATTACCTCGGCAGTGACTACGAAAAATAAGGCGCGGGGAGGCGAGCTCGGAAATACCAAGTAGACTGTGTCAATATCTGCGTATGCGATGCACGTACGTCGCCGCGGGGAAACGGCGGTGCCGGCGGTAACATCGGTAGCGAGCGAGAAATTTTCCCGTGTGTTATGTTTTACTAAGGATTGTTTGCGCTTGTATTTTATCCAAATATACACGCGTGTATACGGCATCGCGCGCGCGCGTATAAAATGCAGGAGAGAAGAGAGACAGAGAGAAGCAAAATCCCGCGAGTCGCCATCGAGAATTCTGATATCTCGTCGTTCACGACACCATCCTCATTTTTCGAACGATACCTCTATAATTTTCCGCAACCGGGTCGAGTACAGACGGAAATTACGAGAGAGGTGGGGACCTTTCAGAGAACCTAAACGCACAGTCGGGAGCAGCTTTTGATAAAAGCACGAGAAGAAACTCTTTCTGAAACCTTGTCTTTCGTAACTTTGCTTTTTTATACGTTCCGCGGAGCTTAGAATGTTACGGCGCGGTGAAATTCGTATCCGGGAAGTTTCAGCGTGCAATGTATTAAAAACCGTCGCCACACTTTATCGCCGTTCTCTCCGATCGAATCTCGATGAACGACGATGAGATTATAATTACTCGCGCGGGATAACGAGGTGAATTAAACGTCGTTAAGGGAGCGGACGTGCCACGCGTCCGGGAACGGCGAAAAACGTGTCTTTAAGAGCCAGGGGGGTGCTGGAGGTACACGGGCGCGATATAGGCGCGTGTATCGTGATCGTTTTGATGACGATAACGCAATTTCACGGTACGCGAGTTCCGTATAATTGTGCCATGCCGTCAGTTATTTGAAAGGCAGCATTCGGCCCGCATTGCCGTCGGCTTATTCTTCGGAATAACACGTCGCCGAACGTCGCGTGTCAGCCTATCTAAATCTGCAATTTCGCTGGAAGGCCCATCTCGTTTTGCAAAAGCATATATCAGTGAATTCCGTTTGCGCACGCATTACCGACCAAGTGGAAACCGCCGATTTCGTTTACCCGCTCTTTTTGCAGCGCGTATCGTTTAACCCATAATATTTTTCCGCGATACACAAATCGACTGCAAACTAAATATATTACAATCGCGTTACGCCACGTGGTTTTGAAGAGCGAATAATTCTCAGCGATACGTGAATTTTCATGGATAACAATGCTTCGTTTGAAATGCGACATATCGTAATTGCTTAATCGGTATTAATGAAAAGCTGACGAACTGCCCGAAAGACCAGATAAGTACGGAATTGTCTCTGTGATCTTTCGTTTGGAAAATCAATATTATCATAGCGTACGCTTGTAGCAAGCTCTATAGTTTCTATGTCGAGCTCCAAATGAATGAGGAAGCTTCCCGCGATTTAGATTGGCATGCCATTAGTATTACGTGTATTATGACTGAAAACACTTACCCTCGATAATGGGATGGCGCGGCTTGTAGGACATGTCTGAAAAGAGAAAACGGGGTTAGTATTAGTGAAATTAGTTACAAGATACACGTATGTACACACGCAGTCAATTACTCACAATGCTCGCTATCTTTATAATACTTATACCGTCACCACAATTATGACACGAACATTCCACCATTCTAATTTTAGCAGCGCAACGTTTAGACTGCACTTCCTGCCTGGCAGGACTAATGCTGTCGCATTAATTAATTACGATTCTAATTTAGAACTTGCAATTAATAAAGATAAAAGGTAACGGCAAAAAGTTAAGTTGCCACTTTATTCTAATTTTCGTGGTCTATCAAAATTTCCAATTATATTATAAATATCATATCTACATGACACGTCATATTTTTATGATAAAATAAGCTGCTAATTCGCTAACTCATTACAATTAAAAACAATGTGTGAGACACTTTGCACATTTTGAAGTGACCATGTACCGGAAATTGTACTGCCAGTAGTGTAAATTTATAAAATAAGAGCGCATTCTCTCTTGTCACGAAACGAAAGGCAGAAGCCTTCTATCTAACCGTTTAAAATGCAAACTAATTACAACGACACAATTAGCATTGTGCGCAAGCTGTGAAAGAGATTGCCGCTCTCTTCGCCTCCTCTCTCTCTCTCTCTCTCTCTCTCTCTCTCTGTTTTTTGTACATAAAATTAAGTAATTTATATTAGTGCTTACGTCGCGATAAGATTTATTCTATTTAACTGATGTAACTTAATTAAAGGCTTTCATTTAATTAAAGTCCACCTTAATTAAGTGGCCATTCTTACTAGTTGTCTGGGACGCGCAGCTCTTGTCGCATAACGAGTCCCACGAGACGCGGAAATATAAACGCACAAAGCGTCTATACAGGCCGCGCTTAGGGAAGGTACAAACGCAACACCGATATTCCGGACATACAGGCGTTTGACAGGAATATAGTATTATCTCCCGTATTGTTACGTACATTTATTAACAGATAATACCACAGTATCGATTTTTGTAGCAAAAAGGACAACGTAAGAGCGACAAATATATTTTATACATGTGTGTGTTTAGAAATATGTACAAAATATATATATGTATATGTAAATATTTGATAACATATTATATATCTTAATTACAATTCCTATTTTTGTTCTACTACCAATTATTTATACATTAATTATCTCTCTTTCTTTCATTTTAATTTTTCTCAAATTGTTCAAATAATCTTTCTTAACACGTTAAATAGAAAACGACCAGCATAGGACCAATATAAATACGACGAACGAGCATCAGGGAAATTCGAACATCCCGTTGCGATTTTGCAAACGGACGCTTCGAAGGTTCTCGCGAAACTTTTAATTATCCTTTCCAGAGAACCCTTTAATGAAGAGATTCTATGCGGTCCTATGATGTCGAAAATAATTACAAGTTTTTGTATGAAATTCGAGAGATGCACGGAAAACGGATTGCCAAACAGCGAACGTCCATCACGAAAGTACCACGATATCAGTGACGTATTGTGCGAGTCGCTGTCGGGATGGGAGTAACGGAGAAAATAACTGGAATTTCTCGAGGTAGAATATTAATCCTCCGCTTTCATCACCCCTACCGCTCTAAACAAAATTCCGCGGCAAATGCATATCGTGAACAGAGGAAAATGCAGCAGTCCTACATTAAATTCCAGGCGTTTATTCTTTGACAAATTCGGGAGCCGACTCCTCCTTTGAAATTTAAATTACGACATAATTACCAAGCTTACGGCATAGACACGCAACCATAATTAAATTACAGATTTGTCATAGATGCATGACGAAGATTGTGCGTAAGACGTGAAGAACATTTTACAAATAAATTGTTGCCAAATTGAATTGTGAATATGGCTCAATAACGACCCAAAGAGAACAGGGAGTTATCACGACGTCAAAATGATGTTAAAGTGACTGCAAAATGATCATTAAAAGTCACTTTTCGATCAATCACGATTCATTTTGATGTTATTTTGACATTATTGTGACTCGTTCTGCTTGAGGATCTCTCACAGAATCTTACGAAATAAAATATCGGCAATCGAATTGCAAAACTCAAATCGTCACTTCGACGAATTTTGGCAGCGACTGGCATCTGTTGAGCCACCGAGAGCGACCGACATCTGTTTGCCAAATTATTTACGAAAGACAGCGCAAGCGAATAAGGGAACGCAAATGTCTCCATCGCAAATCAACCGGTGCATTGAAATGCGCGACGCGCATATAGAGTGGTGTGTTAAGCGTGCGAAATCGGGTGCCCCATAAATTTCCAAATCGGACGTTCGGAAGAGAGCGCACCCCGCGTCGCGCGCCCAGGACATATCGCTTAGGATTGCACGTGTATACCTGGTGTATACCTACGTCGCGCAGTTCCAGCCACGCGGCGCCGCCAAAGCATCGATATGTATGCAGGTCGACTGTATGAGAATTTGCGCGAGCTCGATATCGCGCCGATATTCTCCCTTTCTGGGATATACGACGACGCGAGGTATACGAGATGCAGAGGGGTTGATGCACCGCCGCGCCGGGAAACACATGTCGCCACACGCCACGGGGGGAAACGCGCTAATTGGCTTGTGAGACGCACATCCCGCACGCGCGTTTGCACTCGTAAGAACTATCATGTGCAATTAGCATGAGAGCTTGCCACGTAAGACTGATGACGAGAACGCGAAGTATGCGCGTGTGCGAGTGAGATTATCATCATACACGGTATTTCTCACTTTTATTGCTTATTTGTCGTTTGCAGTGAAATATTGTGTCACACATATTATATTCCAATTTCTATTAATAATCTATCTATAAATATATTCGATTGCAATTGTACAAACTCGCGGTTATAAGCTCTGCGTTGCGCTATTTTATTCGAACATAGTTTATAATTATGGAATGTAAAGATCAGATATTATAATTATGTATAGTCAGAGGAAACAGTAATTTTGATAACTGTAGTGAATCCTTGTACAATATAGATTTTATACAATTTTGCGCGTGACGGATTTGCGTTGCTTGTAATGGAACTGTACGATATTTGGGAATTACTTGATGCAAGATAGATATCGATAGGATACCAAAGGGATAGGCACCAAGGTCCGAGTCCGGATATCGACTCGGTGGATAACCATCGAGACAATAGGACACAACACGGTTGAATAAACTCGTTAAACGACCGGGCTGCATGGATTTGCACGCGGAAACTTCATAGAGACGGAAGGCGCACCGTATCCGGAAGATTGCATAGATCGATTTTATGCGCACTCGAGGGCTCGACAAAGTACATTGTGCCTGGGAGAATTGCAGGACATCGATGAGAACACGAGAGAGAGCGAAAGAGAGCATGGAAGATAGCAGACCCCGCGAGGAAGTTATCGTGGGAAAAATGTAAAATCGTAGTACATATTATAAAGCAATTGAAAAATTCTGCTTCTATCAAATACATATGTACGTCTATGCATGTATATGCATGTATTTGATAGAAGCTGAATTTTTTTAGTTCTTTATACTAACAAAGTCGCTGATACCACCACATGTCTCTTAAAGTGACATCCCTTTATTCCTTGGAAATTAAACATTGCACTTTATTAATACTGATAAAAACATAATCTGTTTAAATAAAGAACCAAAAATACATAATTCATATATCCGTGGCTTATTTCTATATAAAATCAACTGAAAATTAAAACGAAAAATAAAAATAAATTCTTCAAATGCGAAAATAAAATTGTTGTGATTTTCCTTTGCAAATTGTGTAGTTTATATAATAGTGTATACATTATTAATAATATTAGATCATTTTACATAACATCCTAAAACTACTTTATATATTTATACTATTCTTGTTCTTATTTCTTTAACAATGCGATTTTAAACATAGAATCGAAATGCACTGTAAAGTACCACATCTATCCGAAAAACGCACTACTCAGCAAACATTGAATATAACTACCATATGACATGGATGTAAAACGCGTATATTTATATACATTATGTGACAGTACATATATGTTATATCTGTGTTTGCTAGGCATGAAATGTAATTTTACCTAAAATATAAATCGACAAAAAAAGATTCACATCGAAGTGAAAGGTTTCTAGGAAATCTTCTATACATTCATTTATACGTATTTTATACAGATGATTCCTATAAAAGGAAAAGAAAGGAAAAATGTAGCATTATTGCCTGTACTGTGTCAGTTTTGGGATTTTCTATCAGATGTTTATTTTGCTTATCCGACGAAAAACCGACGATTATTGCAAAATTCGAAACAATATTATAAAAACTGCTACATCATCTGACACGGAAAATACTTTAGTTCGTATTTGTCTTTAAAATTTTATTTTTAGCTTTTGTATAAGAAATATAATCCAAAAATAAATTAGTATTTAGTATCAGCAATTTTCCTCTATATATATGAATATTATGTATATTTTTTATTTCTTTATGTATACTCAAGTTATAAAGAAACAAAAAGAAAACTTTTTTGTGCAAATTGTATAAAAAAAACATGTTGTTTCTTTATATACTTGCATATAAAGAAACATGTTTTCTGGTGCAATTTGTCTACATTTAAGTCTAGCGGCATTGTAACGGTGGCTTGACTTCCGTGCACTGCTGTTACATGGAAGGCCAAACCGGGAATGAAACATTTACAATCCAAAAACGACGAAAACGGAATACCTTAACGCGCGCGATAAATTCTCGACAAATGGCGGCGTTGTAAATGCGGTTAAATTTAAAGGTGCATAAATATTCGACGCGCGCGTAATATCACGCATTTTAGAACGATTGAGCGTGTTCGAGTACAACGGCCAGTAATTCGTACGCTTTATCACGTGCACTTTACCGCAGTTCATAAACGTAATGTCGCATATACGTGAGGAGAGGTGGGGGGAAGGGGCTATTTTATCGCGAAAGAATTTTACGCGTGGTGCACGCAGACGCTATTCTTCATTCGTCTCTTTTTTGCATTCGACAGCGACGCGCGCTCGCAAGATCTCGGCGAAAAGGAAACGACGGTGAAGTACTCCCGACTTTCTGTTTCCTCATCCGAGAACGTACGTACATGGAACGCCATATACCTGCCATGCAGACGAGGTCGCTATGTAGCGCACGTACTGAAGAGGATACATTACACGGAATATATAAGAGTCGTAATGTTATAAACGAAGCACAAGATTTTGTCTGCTTGCTTTGTCATATTTCTCCAAACGTTGAGCCGCAGAAAAGCTCGTAAAGGCAATTCTAATATCGCGATATACGGCTGTTCGAGTAAATCGAAGTTGTATAAAGAACGGTTGCGTTATTGCAACTAATCGTACGCTGTTGTTGAAAAGAATTTACATTTATTAAATCATTCAAGATATTTACGTGGCAAAATAAATGATACATTATATTGATTTGTTCTTTTCCGTAGTATGCAAACTTCTATAACACATATACATATTATTGTACTGCAGAGTAAATCGACAGATTACGATCGCATCATAAAAAGATATTGATTAAACGCATACCTTTATCCTACAATAAACAAAGATAAATAATAATAAATGGGGATGTTTGTTCTCTCTCCCTCTCTTTTTTTTTAGAAACACTTTCGTGATAAGAACGTGCGGTATTTTCTGTAAGTGCATTTTATTTTGCGTAAACAAGAATATCGCTTTATCGCGCATACTAGCAAAATGCATGCCGCTCCATAAAAGTTGTAGAGCGTCGTGCGATGTAAATGTAAATTGCATTCTGCGTACACGGATAAAAATATTTTCGTTTACCGTGCGCGAGGTGACATTTACGCTATACGAGGAGATATTAGTTTTATTTATTAGTGTGCTTATTAGTGTCAGTGTTTATCACAAAATTTTCAATTTTTCCATAAATCTACATATTTAAATTACGGGCATATTATTGCGAAAATTCGCGACATTACAACGCTGCTTTGAGAATTCATGTTCCCAATGTGGATCAATGGATACGTGTGAGTCTCAATGTATGTAAGTCTCAGTTATGAGGATGAAGTGGATGTGTCCACTATGTGTCTTTGATCAATTGGATCACAGTTGGCTGATCAATTCAGTATGCTTATTCATGTAACATCGGAAATCTTCGTCGCGAATACTGTCGGTAACTACCGCGCGTCTGCAGAGTACTACCTGATGGGGTTTACATTACAGATCTCTCGAGATCTTAAATTCACGCGTGGGGAACATCCTGTGATATAACATAACTCTGTCACATCGTGTCGGTGGAAAGAACCTAAAGTTGCGACATGAATTCATCGGACACATTCTATATATTATTTAAAAATTATTTTCTACCATATTTTTGTTTTATTCTGTGTTATTATTCGCTCATTTTATTATTTCTATTACTTCTCACATGAAACAATAATGAAAGTCAAGCGAGATTTCACTGCTATAAATTATTATTATGACATTTTAAATGTATAGTACAAACGTTTCAAATGACCTTCATCAAGCTATTCATAGACTGAAGCGTTTATATTATTCTCTAAATTAGAATTAATGTAGTGTTCATTGAAAGACAATAGACTGATTTCAGTGCTACATTCAGAAAAAAGATCGTATCAGCAAGTATAAATTTATGAACAAATAGCACCTCAACAGTATTACAAAGTTATAGTAAAACAATAATAAGTTACATGAACTAAGAAAATATAGTAATATTAATTATTTGCAATAAAATTGTTGGATAAACTATAGAAAAAAAATAAAGCAAATGTAGATGACGGAAAAATTCAATCGACTGAGATTTGAACTCGAGAGCTCTCATTCTCATTCCTGGCACTTGGAGTTCTGCATCACTGCTCCACTACTGTCATAATTATTCCGGTCGTATACTTAATCGACCGTAACTGGAAGTATGTAATTGTCATAACTTACTGTAATAAAGTCTATATAATTACGTAATTATAATTAAGATGTATTTTACTATGAACTAATAGTTGCACAAATATTGTTGCCATAATATTTACAAATTATTTTGTAATAATTGCAAGTAAAAAACTTAATTACAATAACTATAAAAGTTTATTGAACTATGTACATTAATTTTACATATAAAACTTATCATTCTTATAGTTGCCACTACTATGAATTTTTCTCTAAGTGTATTACAACTATATCATTCAGTGATATATGCACTATTTTTTAGTGATGATATATTAATTCCAATTTAGAGAGTACACTTTTTAAATACTTGTCATATTATTTATAGTATTAAAATCTTTCATGACTCGTAGTAACCCATTATTATTTTTTGTGATTTTTAATTAAAGTGAGCCTTGATTTTCTTACTATTAATTATTATTATTTTATTACTTCTATTAATTAAACACTGTGAGAAATGAATTAAAGCATATTCGACGTGCGAAATCAACGGAGAGGATCAGCTTCGGTAATATCTACCGTGGAGGATCAACCCCCCGTGTGTGTTTGTATGTTCTACGAATCTATCAAACTGTTTGCGCTCGATGTTGCGCGGATTACGGGATTGCGAATCTGCTTATCGCGTTTGCTGGAACAGATGAGATTCCATTGTAAAAGTCAAACAGTTTCAATTAGAATTGGAAGTTAGTTATTTCACACGCTGCTACATATAAATGCAAAATTTCTTTTATCGCGCGCACCAATTAATTAGACGGCTTTTCCGTTCACGTATATATAAGAACCGGCGTGTTTCAAAATACAGAGTCGAAAACTTTTCCCTCTATTGCAACCTTATCTTTTTCTCGGTTATTAATTAAGCCATTTACTAAGGACGAATTAGATTACATTCAATATGCGGGAAAGCTTAAGAAGATTAAAGCGGCAAACACTTCGCGCTCGGTCGACAAGATCAAAAGCCACTCCCAAGTTACTGCAACGGGCGTAAACGGCAGCACGCTTGACGACTCGGCTAAACTAACCCATTACTTCTCTCCCGAGTGCCGGGAAAAGCGCGGAAAATAGGGCCGCGATCGCGGCCACTCGCGCCGGCGATTGATTTCCGCGATATTTCAGGGGGGAGGAGAAACTTCCCCGGAGCTCGATCGAGGCTCCAGACGAAAAATGAAGAAAGTTTCCCTTCCGGGGGAAGGTTCGCGCTCACGTCTTTCGTAACTGCGCCCACGTGCGCGATATACTTACGCCGGACGTGTCGATTTTTCGTCCCTGGAGGAAATCCACGCGACGAGAGAGACGCGACGCGCTAAGTGATATAAAGCGTAACAAAGTGGTCGAAAGGCGCGTACAGGCGCGTACTCACGCACAGCGCGGAAAAAATGATTCCGACGACCGTCGACGCGTGATCGGCACGGCCGAATTACAACGGAGGAACGGAGTCATGCCGATATATTAAAAAAAAACCTTTCCCTTTAATCGAAAAATAAGAGCGACAAAGAATGTACGATCAATTACGAGTATAACGAGTTAAAGGCGATGTACTCCAACGATAGCACGAATAGCTTCAGAATATAATTAGGGTAACTGCGGTATATACGCCGTAGCTATCGATAACTTAATTTATCAAGTATTATT
>QKQZ01050327.1:0-19807 GCA_003595255.1 Solenopsis fugax
GTGCTCGTACAGCCGATCGACGCGAGTCGACGCGCAAGCAGCCAAGACGAGCGGGTGCAAGTGCTGCTCGGACCTCGATTTCGCGGACCTCGATTACCCGTAAACAATCCGCCGGCCGAGCTGGACGCGAAGATGGGTTCGAAGGACGAGTGGGACTACTACCGAAACGGTAAGGAAGAAAAGAAAGAGAAATGTTTTGTTTAGCGTTCTTCTCGAAGTTTCGTTACTTTCCCGCTGTTAACTCGTATTTGCATCGCGCGTCCGCAGTAACTCCCGAATTTCATGCAGATTTGGATCACAAGTGAACATCGCGCTGTTCTGTAAACAGAAACAAGGAAAACGGATCTCTCGGGGAAGTAACTCGTAAATAATTAATTCCCGCGCTGATCGCAATTACGTATGAAATCGGCGGACTTTCTGCAAATCGCGCGGGTCGTTTTCCTCCTCGTACGTTAAGCGCACATCGAAATTATTGATTGGCTACTTTGTCAATCGCCGTGCATTCAATATGTATGTAACCAGGATATTTCTGTGCTTAAAGTTGCAATCAGCGCTGGCCGACAGAGCCGCCGCTAGCCTGGTGTCTCATTTCCAGATTAATCACGGCGAACGGACGCGTTTGCGATAATTCCTATCACGGCAGTTAATTGAATTCTATTGTGCGAAAGGGACACTGTAAAATGGAATATTCTTTTTCTAGAAAGTAGTCTCTACTTGAAAGAGAAAAATATATGATGGTCTAGAGTGCGTTTCGAGCAAAGACACGAGCGTAACTGATGATTGACCCCCTAGGAGGACACCCTAGGTACTCGGATGTTTCTTTCAAAGGATGACACTCTATAATTTTAAAGGTTGACTCCGTTTCGCAGAATGCTTTTTGTTTGTAAAGGACAGCGTTAGTTAGAATAATCTTTAAAGAACAGCTTTAAAGTTCGCACTGTACTGTGTCATTTGCTCTTTAAAGATAAGACTTTTTTTTCTTATTTTTGAAACACTATTTGAAAAACCTTCAATGTCAATTTTTCCAACAAATATAAATCTTTGAAGAAAATGGTTCTTTAAATTTTTGATTTTTTTTAATGTTACTTTTTTATCTTATTGTATATAACTTGCTTTTTATCATTGTATTCACCCAAAAAAAATTATGTTTAAATTGATGAAATCGTTTCTTTAATTTGTTTTTTTAGTTGAAAATTTTTGAAATCTAAAGAAAATAAAAATTTATTTAATTTCAAAAAATGTTATATTAATCTTTTTTAAATAAATTATTTGTTTAAATTATTAATTTAAGCAAATAATGTTTTAATTCAAAGTACTGACAGAAATGTAAGAAATAATTTAGTTCTGATTTTAAAAATATCTCTTTCATTAAAAAAAAAATTTGCGTTGCACAAACTATTTCATTGATTCAAACAAATTTTTTTACTCAAAGAAACTTTTCTCCAAGTGTTTCTTAATATCGTTTAAAAAAAAATGTATTGCAACATGTTTATTTTTGTGAAAGTTATAAGCGATTAAAGTTGGATTAGTATGCCACATATGTATTGTGTCATTTCCGTAACAAAATGTGGATAGCGTTCTATGCTTAAAGTTTCTCGGTCTTTAAGACACATATCGTCTACATTCCATAAAAATTTTCTCTCCCACTTTTGCAGCGAGATTATTCTCTTTCTTCTCTCTCTTTCTCCACGTCTGACACTGAAAAGTTGAACCGCGAGCTCGTCAACTTTTTTCATTTCGTTGTAAAGCCACACTTTCTCAGGCTCTGTTAAACATAGAAGTGATAAAACGGAGAAAATGATCAGCACGTGTAAATCTCTTTCTTTTCTCAAGAAGCACAAAGTTTCCCCTTTTCAAATTAGAATCTTGAGGCAACTTCGCATCTGGAACAACCGCGTGGGGTCCGCTTGTTGTTCTCTCGTGGAAAATTATCGATCCCTACGCCAACCTTAATTCTTCAAATAATAATATCTTATTAGAAATCTTTCGCTGCGAGGCGAAACTCCCCACGCGATAATTCTCGAAGGTATCCCGATTGGTTTTTCACTAGTGCCATTGTTAGCTTTAATAATTTTTATAAGTATCAATTTAAAAATTTAGATTATATTTTTCGGCGTTTTCAGGTTCGTTCGTCAATTTTAATTAACGCATCTCAGAGTGCGGCCACATGTTAGATAGACGTTAGACTCGAGTCTGCATACAGGACACGTGTCGAAGTTCGTGGGAGGGAATGTCCTGTCGGAGAGTCATTTCGTTTCCTCTCCCCCGGCCCCGTCCGCTCGATTTTCGTCATGGTATCCGGATGGCACCGCAGGCTCACTGACCTGGGGGCCATTGTCTTCCCGCTGCGAAATGCAGGGCGAACGGGCCGTGCCAAGCGACCGAGTGGGGAGGACAGGAGGGGTTGCTTCATTCCTCGCAGCCTTCGTGGAACGCGGGGCACGACTCCGCGGGGGTAAATGAAAATCAATAGTTTTCTTCCGTAGTGCCGTAGGCCGATGCACCTGTGTTCCTGCACGGGGAGGTAACAGGCGCGAAGGTAACACATACGCGCGCGCACGCGAGTCGGGCACACGGACGGGCACGCACACGAAGATCGGTGGGGGTCGCAGACCCAGTTTCACTTTGTTCCGCCGCCGGGGTTGCCGTGCATGCCCCCGAAACGCCCTTAATCTCGAGTCAATTTGTCAGCGCTATCTTTCAACCGATTGTGGGCGCCGGGCGAGCGTGCGGCAGCCTGGAGGGAGGCAAAGCGTCCCCCCCAATCGTGATTTGCGATCCAACGTGTACGAATCCTCGAGGATAGGCCAGCTGCCAAAACGAGGGGGCGAAACCTCATGGGGAGGGATGTGATTAAGTCGTTTGGCTGTTTGAACGCGCGGCAAGGCGCGGCGCGGCCGCGGGAGGCTCGTTCGCTTGAAATTGATCGACGCATTCGGCCGTCATCAATTATTTCGGAGGAATCCGCCGTTCCCACGGCGCTGCCACTCGCGTAATTGCGGGCTGCCGCCGCGGGTTCCGCGGTCGGACGGGATTGTTTTCCAAGCGGAAGTTTATCTTGGCTCGCGATCCGTAGATCGGAGAATTTCGAACGAAATTCTCGATTGCCAGTAATCTTGCGCGAAGAGAATACATATCCTTGACTCTAATTCTATTCTCGATATCATCAGAACAGCGTCGAAAATGAAATCTACACACGTGTAGATTAATTCTGATTTTGAGTAATCGAGGTCGGCGCTCCCCCCCCCTCGATGCACGAAATCGCGTAACGGCGATCCCCCCTATTTGCCTATTTCACCAGGTTTGCCTAACGAGTACCGGAACGTTGGTTCCGATCGTGTCTGTAAGTGAATGAAGAAGACAGATATTTTATCTCAGTTAATTAGCATATATATGAGATAATTATAAATGATGCACGAGCTAACAAACATGACCGGTCCCGAGAAGATTACGCAAGCCGTAACAATTGGAGGGTTTAACAAATTGTCACGTTAGAACGCATCGTAATCGAGTCGGAGCCGAAGTGGCCTTTTTCTAGAGAGCACAAAGGAAGTTGAAAGATTAATGAAAACCGGCGGCTTATTCGCGAAAGGTTCGATTTGTGTGTTATACACTTGTACACCACGCGCCTATCGCGGTGCTTCCTATCGATTTGGGTTGTCTCCGAGGCGAATGTGATTTCAATCGAGTTCTATCTAGGATAAAATTAGAAAGCTTATGCTCTCATTGATACGTTCAGATTAAAAAAAGAAAAAAAAAAGAAAGTCTATTTTCCCTCGGGCAACGCCAAATCTATGCAATTTTTTATACACGGAAAAATTATTATTAAATCAACAATTCATATATAAGCAAGAATATTAAATCTTCTTAACTGAATTTATAATTTTAAACAGACAATTTGCTAGCATAAAGAAATTTTGTATTAAATTCTTTCAAGATTTTATATTCTTGCTTATTTACTTTGAAATTAAGTAATTCAATCACAGAAATAGATTGATTAGACGAGTTGTTCTTTTAACTACATATTTTGTGTTAAAATAATAAGTTTTGACATGTATAAAAATCAAAAATAGCAAAATGTTATTTAACTCAAGGAATTGGTTTAAATATGATTCTTTAAAGAATCAAACTGCATTCCACTCGCGCACCGCAAAACGCGTCGGGCGCGTGGGAATATTGGCGAGAAAGAAAGCCCACAATCAGAGAATCCGCGGGAGAAATCTTCTCTCGCGCAGTCGCGTCTTCGTTCGCAACGATTTATACATATACACACTTGTAAATTGTTCGACCGACCGACCGACGACGGACGACCGTCATTCTAGGCGCGTGCTCATTATGCACGCACAAGTGAAGAACCTACATACAACGACTTATTTGCACATTACATTCGTTAGTATCACGACGTGTCGTCTCTTCTCTTTCCCGATGATTAAATATGCCTATTTTAAAACGCGTTGATATTCGCTTACGAGTCGACCGTTCAAACGGAAGCTCGACCTACGTGCCAGTCTTTTGATCCACGACTCGTGAATATTGAATAGGAATTTTTTGCTATCTAATATAATACTAATACGAAGCGCGCATTAAGGATATAAATAAAACGTTACGAGAAAAGAGATTTCCCAACGGAGATATATACCTACATATCGCACGATTGGTCGCAAAATGACACGTGGCAGAACGTAATGATGCTCATTAAATGGCCTTTTTTTTTTATGCGTCACATAATATCCAGTCTCCGATAATGACGGCTGACGACCCGAGGATTACAACATTAATAATCCATGGGTGTTTGCAAACGCATGCGTGTTTATGCGGGAGATGTACTAAACTTCTTCTTGATCGGCACACGAGGATCGCGACATCGAAAGAGAGAGGTAGAAAAGGAAATGGAGAAATATTTGCCAAGTGCATTCAACGGTTTTCCGCATTCGGCATTACGATATTTCCCGTGATTCGTTGAATCATCACGTCACGAAGGTTGAACGAACCTTCAAACGAGCATCGTTCTTGTTCCACGACAAGGATTCGAGTCGTCGACTGGAGATAATATCGGTCGGCGTAATCTCTCAATGGCATTAACGCATTTCATATCACTGTAATTTTCCATCATCTAGATTTATAATTAATTATCTTGTTTAAGCTTGAGATTAAGCCAAGCTCGTTGAAGCACAATGAATGAGAAATCTTTCATTATCTTGATCGGAATAACGGGAATATTTTATGTTAAATTAAAATGTAAAATGCAAGGTTAATTTAATTATGATAAATTTATTTACTATTTAAGTATTCTTATATATATTTTTTAATATAAGAGAATATTTAAATAGAGAATTTATCATAATCCAATATTCCCGCGAATAATAATTAAGCAGGAAAAAATAATCTTCAGGCAACTTAAGCGCTCATATTTAGGCATTGAAATTATCTAGGTCATACATACCGTTATCGTATAATTGACTAAAAAATATTGTTTACCTAATTATCTTTGATTTATCTTCATTCAACGTTCTCGCGGTATTTACAACATTCGCTGATAATTTTCGTTTCGATCAGTTATCTGTGTGACAAGCGTCGCAGACTCGCGTCGTTTATACACGTATTGTTATCGTGGTGCTTTTCAGTTCAAACTGCAGGATAAACGGCTGTTTTGTTACTACACCGCGGAGCTATCCTTCAATGGGGAATTCACGTGACGACGCCGGTCTCAATGCCGCGCGAGACGAGTTTCTTACGCTCCGCGAATGACTAATTCGTCTCACTATGCGGAGCTCCGCGCTTTCGATTTTATACACAGACGATTATGCGAATACCGCATAGGTTTGAAGCTGCGTTCAAGGACATACCGATTTCTCGCTCTACAATAACGTCATCGTATTATTATAGCAATAGTTATAAATTAAGGCAAGTTTTTTAATTCGTCGATTGATTAATTGCCGTGCTTTATGCACAAATACAATTTTTACATGATAAAGTTGCATTTGCACAAAACACGATTGATCAATCGATGAATTAAAATACATACATACTTGTCTTTATTGCAACTATTAATAATAATTTTAAAATAATACCTTTTTAATATATTTTTGACATTTGAATTTGGATAATTTATGTTGTTTGAATTAATCTCTTTCACTTTCAAATACAGTTCTCTGCGTGAGTTTATATTGTGAGTTTATATAATATGATAAACGTAATATGATGAAGCGAAACACAATAATAAATTTAATTCCGCGAATTTAATTGCATTCTGTTAGCAATCGATTGACCGCAACTTCGAGTCAGAGTCAGGTGAGACGTGATTCGCATAAATACACTTTATCGCGTAATGATCTCATAATTGAACGCAATTATGCAAAAATCAGTGATTCGAACGTCGCAAATCTCTCATTTTCGCTCTAATCAGTTGATCTGCTTGTTTAAGCTTGTTTATTCGTGTATTAATTTTTCGCATCTCTCACGATCTTTCACATGCTAGAACGACGCGTTCGACATCTAATTGCAAAGCAAGCAACGTTGGAATCACGTGCCCCGATAAAGAAAGATTAATGTGTCGGCACGTGACGCACGTCTCCAGATAAGGAATATGCGAGATTATTAAGCATAACATGCTTGATCAGCTTTCGCGTGTATCAAAATTGACACTCGACCTGAATTCACAGACACTATTTCTTTTAATTTATATTTTCATAAATTTATTAAATGCATAATAAATTATTATACATAAAATTGACATAATCTTCATGGATTATCATTAATCGTCATTAATGTATCATAATAAGTAAATGTTATTGGTCCTGTAAATATCATTCTCATTTTTCGCACCTGTGTGTATAAACTAGTAAATAGAAAGAACAAACTTTTTATGGTAGATGGAGGTGGCCCGGATGCAGACCGGAATTTCGATAAATGCGAACTTGAATCCATTAGCACGTGACGTGCATCGTGATACAGAGTTTGTTTAGCGCTCGGAGCTTGGCATGCGAGCTTTCTCACTTTGCTTGAGCTTGAACTCGTATCACCAAATAGTTACTATCTTGTTATCGCGGTACACGTGCGATTCTTATCACAAAACTATATTTGCGGATTCGATTGTAGGCCGAGAGAAACAAATGATCACTCGTTTACCCTTATTTCCTCATCTCCGTGACAAATTTGTCGAAACTTATCATTTGCGACACCACTCCTTATGTGTCTGTAAAACCAATTAACGTAACTCGAATTTATTATATATATTGTAGGACCCAGCACATGGGTGACGAAATTTCCCATGGCAGCCGGTTCCAGGCAGAGTCCGGTGAACATCGAGACTAAGCGGGCGAAATCCGATCACGAGGCTCTAAGTAGCAAGCCCCTGCGTTGGAGATATCCCGCAACAGCATCCCGGAAGCTAGTCAATCCCGGTTACTGCTGGAAAGTGGACACCGATGGCGAGGGCACGTGTGAGTATCACACTTTGGAAAATAGAATTTTCTCCCATCTTTCTGCACGTATTTTAGATCTTTCCTTCGTCTCTTTATAAAATAGAAACCCTGGTGAAAATTGTTTTGAGAGATTGTATTTATGTGTATATCTGTTTATAAAAATTTTCATAAACAGTGATTACACTGTTTTAAAATAGGTTTCAAATACCTCTTCTGACATTTTACAAATACTTGAAAAACTGTAGTAGAAACGTTTAAGAGACTGTTATTAGCCACTTAAACACTTTATAATCATGAAAACCTCATAAACAATTCCATGTTTAAATTTCCATCTCATAAATGATTCAATAAATGTTTTTTTTTAATTATCGAATAAAATCTATATAGGTTCGGAAGATTTTAAAAACGATATATACAAGGGTTGACGAGCCAAGCCGGATTATCGTATTTACATAAATAAACAATGATTACAATTTGCGATTAAACATTGAACCGTCAAACGTTTCGACCTTGACTCTGGTCATCCTCAGTGACATTTTAACGTATATTGAAATTATAAAAATAACAATAGAGAAAAACAATCCGCGTCTTATGCATTCAAAGACTCTGACGCGTAATGATCTCTTTATTATTATTGGACATCTGGCGAAACGAAGTTCTTCATGCGAGCGATGAGTTTTTAATAAGATATCTATTCAAAATTGAAGCAATCTTCTTGTGAACTTTCAAACACATTATTTTTGTCAAAGAATTTGTACGGCAATTTATCGGAAAAATTCAATCGCTTGAACTATCGTGGATCGTACGTAACGATCGTGAGGTGATCAACACTTCGCGTAAGCACGTGAGCGAAAGAACTTTTTTCCTCCGAGGGGAGCTGCGATTGTGGTCGCGAAACTTTGCATTGCAAATCATTAAGTGCAAAGTGCGGCGCGTAGCGCCGTTCTTCCACATTGATGTCATGAAATTTAATGTGTTTTTAAGTTAAACATTAAATTTAAAGTACATTAAATTTAATGTATCTATAACTGAGAAGTATGTGCATGAAATTTAGTGCACTTTAATTGACAACTATAAATGTTTTTTAATGTACCTGCACAGAAAAAATGAGTATCACACACACACACACACACACACACACACACACACACAAATCAACAATTCATTGTTTCATATATAAGCAAGAATATAAAATCTTCTTGGAAGAATTTGGTATCTTAATCAGACATAATTTGCTTACGTGAAGAGAAAAATTTTCTCCATGTAAGCAAATTATGTTTGTTTAAGATTATAAATTCTTCTAAGAAGATTTTATATTTCTTATATATGAAACAATGAATTGTTGATTTGATATTAATTTTTTTTCTGTGTGCTTGAAATTTGCTTCTGTTACATTACATTAAATTCTGCTGCCGATTTTTAACAGTGCATCTGGAGCGATCTAATATAATTTTAGATTGTGTTTACTATGTCCGGCCTCGCATTCCATCTTAAGAATACTTCTGTAAACATTAACGTTGGCAGCAGTGCCGAAAGCTCCATGCGATTAAAGCTCGCGTTATTAAGCCCCCGACCGCAGCTTTTGCGGTGAGCTGTAGGGGGAGTTCCCCTACGAAGTACCGGACGATTAAGATTTTTCTTAAATAAATAAAAAATAATAATACTATAATCTTTTTATTCTGCGTTATTTATTAAGTTAACAATATTAGAAATCAAAATAAAGCAACAAAATAATCAACATTATCATAATAGTTAACTTAAATTAACGTTGAACTTTGGTATACGATTTTAAGAGATCAAGTGGCACCTGGTACCGGACGCAGCACGATTTATTAATATAATCCAGAACAGTTTAACGTTAATTTAAGTTAACTATTATGATAATATTGATTATTTTGTTGCTTTATTTTGATTTCTAATATTGTTAACTTAATAAATAACGCAGAATAAAAAGATTATAGTATTATTATTTTTTATTTATTTAAGAAAAATCTTAATCGTCCGGTACTTCGTAGGGGNTTTTTTTATTTCAATATAATTTGTATTGAATTTTAAAAGCAGAGAAATTATACTGTTTCATGAGTTTTTCGAGATAATAAAAAAATTTTTGAACTTATAATTTATTAAAATCCACAGCTCGCATTAAGCTTGTAGACTCAGATGTTCTTAACGAAAGATCAGTATGTCTAGCCATAAAATTATAGGTAATAAAAATGTTTGCCCGCCATTCCTTTTTCTGTGTTGAAGCGATAAAAATACAAATAGGAACGCAAGATTGATATTTGTACTGTCCGGCAATAGGGAAAATCATTCTGTCCGGAACCAGAGGACAGTGAACCCATTAAAAAAAAATTTTTTTTAACCAATGCACTGTATACACAAAATATAAAGGTTATTAAAAAAATACTTACTAAAAGATATAATAACGCAACTCACATGTCTTTAGACCTCACAAATTGGTAGACATAATAATTTCTAATTTATACGATGCATCGGTTTCCCATTAAACTCAACGATCAACCGATCTCCTTAGCTGTGCACACGCGACTAGAACGTCTTGAAACCTGATTGTTATTTGCTCTATCGCCCTTCGACTTACGTGGAATAATGGCGCGGTAACGGTTTAACTGTCGCAGATATAGATAATGTCCGGTATTAGGTGCCGTCCGGCGTTAAAGAAACTCCCCCTATAAAGGCGTTTCTCTCCCTGCACGAATAAGTTACGTAATGCTTTTTATTAATTTCGTGCACCATGCACGCCTTACGTAAGGTACGAACGCGATGCGATTTGTTTTGTCACGGTGTTACGTATTTCGAGATTACATGCCGCCGGGGTAGTGTGGGAGAGGGACGGAATTCCCCGGTGCGAGCACCCGATCGCATATATATTACGAAGGTTTCACTGTCGACTTCGTGCCACTTAGAGAGGGCTTTTACCTTCGTCGACTGCTCGGGGCGTATTCGAAATGAGGACGACCGTGCCGTAGCGCGGTATTATGTGTATTCATATGTGGCACGAAGCGGAGCAGAGCGCTCTGTACGGCAATGTGTGACACAAAACAATAGATAGAGTGTCGCGATAATAATTCCACGGCGTCATTTCACACAGACATACTCGCGATAAAATGAGGCGCCCCTTTCTAGGAATTCAACGTACCAAAATTCCCAATGATTCATAATTGCATATTTATTGGGGAATAAGATAATAAACGATCGATAACTGACCAAGAACAATTTTCTTGAAGCAACACGATTTAAAAAAATTTTTTTTTATAAAAGTCTGAAATAACGAAACGCATAAACATCTCGTGAAAATTGTCATCGCTCGTCTGCCGTACACAACAAATAATTTTAGAGTCTCTCTCTTGTATACACTCAGAAAATTCCGCGAGAGAACTTGGCGCGCTAAATATTCTCGAATAATTTATCACAGTCAAATTGTAGAGGCGAGACACAAAATAATAAAATGCGTCGCGACGCAAAGGCGTCAGGCGGTGCAAATGCAACGATCCGTTCTCGTTATAGCCCTCATCTGCGCGGTTTGGCTAATCAAGCGTATCCTGTAATAAAGCGGCCCGCGTTACGTCCGTGCGTGACGCTTCGTGGAAGCGTGCTCCGAAAATTTCCAGCGTTTACGCGGACCAATCTTAAACGTTTACGCATTCATTTGCATCTTATTTCGCATCGTATTGCCGTATTGCGTGCTAACATGTGCTAACGTTATATCTCGATTTGTGTTACCGATAGTTTTGAGCGGCGGACCGCTGATGGACGACGTCTACAAGCTGGAACAGTATCACTGTCACTGGGGATGCAGCGATTCCAGGGGATCCGAGCACACGGTAGACGGACAAGCCTTCGCCGGCGAGGTATGAAATATATAATTTATAATAATAGAATATAATTATCTCTTCTCAAAGCGTTAATACTAGAAGTACTAAAACTTTTTACTCGTGGCCATGTTTGTCGTTAAAAACTCGGTTTAAGAATTAGCAAAAGATAAAAAGTTAAACCGAGTTTAAAAGTCACCTACATTAGTGCAAACGAATCTTAAAGAACCAAGCAAATGAATTAATATTATATGAAAATAAAAAGAGAAAATGATGAAAAACCTAATTTTATCAGAATAAATAATTGATGAAAAATCGGAAATTTTTAGAATTTCATTTTTTGTATATAAGAAATAGAATTTTAATCTAAAAAAAATAGGTTAACAATGATTGAGATCGATGCTTCTAGGATTAACATAAACGCTCTTTTAAATTTGCTCACTCTGCTAACTAGATTTTAACGGCTTAAAAATGACGAGCGAGTGCAATTAATTCACTTGATAGCCAAAGTAGTTTGTTAGCAATTCAGTCACATAGAGAGTGTGAGTCACTCTGTTTGTGATCATCCGCGGAGGAGCTTATGGCGATGCCGACCTTGTCCGAGAGTCGCCGTGTGCGATTTATTAGCGCGATCGTTTTACCGAGGATAAACGGAGGCTCTAGTCGCCCACAAACGCGTTATGAACGACGCGAGAGAGATAGCTTTTTTCTATGGGTATAAATAAATTTTCTGGAAAGTGTACAATTGCGGTGTACATAAAGACGCTAATTGCGGACAGATATTAATTACCGGCGTATATTAATAATATAATATTACACTGGGGCGTCTCTCGTTTATCTCATAAATGATGCTTTGTTATCGTCGTATATATGTCGCATTGATAGAATGCCAACGATGTGTCAAAGGTCTTTTTATGCTCTGACAGCTGCGCGTGCGTCCACAAAAGCTCGCGTAACAGTTTGCGAATAAGGATGAAAAAATAACAAACGCGCGCGTGCGGAATGGAAACGATAATGAGCATTATCATCGAAACTGCCACTCGCGTGCGCGAATAATAGCCGACTCGCGTAACGAGGTACGCGTCCATGTACGCGCGTTGGTCATTGCGAAGGAATTCTCGAAGACGAACAAACATCCGTTCGCGAATTGTGAAGAGGATGCCAATAATTAGTCGGAGAAAAATTGCTTATTTCCTGAACACACACATTTCCTGGACACGATTTCGGGATGGACGTGAGCCTATCGTGGGAATTTTTTCGATAGCTTTCGTCACCTCTTGCTCGCTTATTTCGCAAACGTAAAATACATTGTTTGTTCGACTTCGATTATGCAACCGTCTACGCGGCAATGAGGTCTCTAATCTATCATAAATAGTTGACTTCAACTTGACCCTGCTTCAACTTGATTCGTTCGAGAAAATATCGATGATTCCTCGACGCGTGGAAAATTTCTTCGTCGCACGATATGTAATAATAACACAGATAATCGCCAATGAACAAAACACGGTTCAGAATACATGCCATAGAACTTATAGTAATGGAAGGAGAATACGGCCGACGAGCTGTGAACAAGATGTAAAGGACAGAATATACTCTGAACTATATCTTTCTGTCCTTCTCAGGGACTTTTCTTCTCTCTGCGCATGATCACACTTCGTGTCAAAAAAAAAAAAAAAAAAAAAANCCGCCTCACTTGGCACATGCGCAGAGAGAAGAAAAGTCCCTGAGCAGGACAGAAATATATCTTCTGTCTCTCAGATGTTGCTCACACTCTCCACCTATTGTCAGAGTAGGCTATTCCCCTTCCATTACTATAAGTTCTATGATACATGCTCTATTTTCTTCAATGTGAATTCAGACTGGAAACTTTTTTTGATCGCGATTTCCCTTGGAAACAAACGCGTCGCTTAATCGGCAACTTTCCGGCTCGAAGCCGATGTTAATTAAACGACCCGAGTCTCAGGTGCATTAGCGAGTCAATTGGCAGATCGCAGTGACTTTGCATTCGTACGCTGCGCACGTCCTCTCTTCTTTCGAATGCGCTCCTTCCGCGTCGAGGAAATCTCGCGACGTTCGCTTCACCGCAAGACTTTACATGGCGATGTAAGGCGATATCCCCCTCCGTAGAAGGCGATCCCGTATCTGGGAAACCGGGTCGATCGGATGCACGGATATCCGCGGGATTTCAGAGAGAGCGTCCAGTTACCGCACTGATTACATAATCTCTCTCTAACGACCACCCGTCAAACGTAATTATCATTTATCGATGCCGACGAAGTTTCTTTGCGATTCAGTGATGTAAATCGCGGTCAAGCAGAATATTTTATAAGTATTAACCGGGACGAGATATCGTCAACAATGATGGGTCTTCACCGACGGTACAGTAATGTAGAAATTGATATTTCTTAATTGGCTATTTAGAAGGATTAAGTACTCGTCAGAGCTCCGATCAACCTGTCATTCCGCTCCTCTCCGATTGCCCGCTATTAGACTTAATACGCAACGATTTAGATTCATTGGAGGGCAACGCTGGTTTCAGCTACATCTGGTGCACTGGAACACCAGCAAATACAAGACCTTCGCCGAAGCGGCGAAAGCTTCTGACGGTCTGGCCGTTTTGGGGGTCTTCCTTAAGGTTCGTAATGCCATAATGTTTTATTAGATAGATAATTATTAAAAATTAAAACAATTCCTTCTACTCATCTAATTAGAACAGTTAGATTAGGAGGATTATAAACTAATTTATTTCGTACTATATCAAAAATGCTAAAGCTACTTTTTTTATTTTGTTCGTCTTTGTTTAAAGCGGTGTCTTGCATCTTGAATATTTAATACGTCGGTTCGTCACGTCTTTATACAAGCATGTCATCAATCCACGGAAGCCACACCTCGTCTACTTGGGATTCTAATTCGTTTACATTCGCCGGGCTATGAATCTATTTATAGTCATTTAAGCTTTTCACATAAGGGCCGGTCTACAATAGCGTAAACATAATCGCAAGTGTGTTCATTTTTATCAACGTTAATCAGTTTTAATCGCAGTTTAATTTCCTTTTCCTCTTTCTTTAATTCTAAAAAAAAAAAAGAAAAACTGACATGAACAAACAACTGCTTTACAATACTTTACCACTTATTACGCATACAAATTACGCTGTTTGTGCTATCGTAGAATGGTTTTATCACACGAGCTGCACAAGCAGAATCCCCGGGGAGGTGCGGAGGTGTCATCACCGATCGTCGTCGAATGGTCGATTATGTAAACGCGAGAGACCCAGAGACATAATTATGCTGTCGCGTCGCCATATCGAGCTCGGGACGAGACACGCAAATGCACATTTTCGTCGGGCGCGTATGCGACGCCACCGCTTCGCATTTACAATTAGTTTCGTAGCGAAAGAATATCTAGATCGCGTGCAACGGCAATTACCCTTTTCCGCTTTGCACAGCGCTTTGTGTCTAATATTTAGGTTGCAGCTGCGCGGCTCGCGATATCTCATCGAGAACGCGAGGATCGCAATTGCAAAATTCTATTTGCGCAAATGATACATTTCTCGTGACATTTCTGTTACGAGATAGCATGCAGTAAGGACAAAGAGTAATAGAAATGCTCGTGAAACAAGCCTTCCTCGCTCCAGCTAGAAATGATAAATGAAATCGATGTCGATTCAACGTCAATCATGAAATCGATATCGAATCGACATCGCGTCGATTCCATTATCATTTCTTATTTTTAGACGTTTTACAATTCGCGTTATCGTGGTCGTAAATAGTAATAAGATGCAATTGTGTGTCCATAAGTTTTTTTTCTCTTTAACTTCCTTTTTTATTTTTATTTTTTTTTTCATTTTATGGGTAAGAAAAACTGTAAAGTTAAGTTAATTTACGTTGATAATACTGGACGCATAACTCCGCCTTGCAGTACTTAACAATCACTTGCAACTACTCTTTACACTATTGCAAGATGGTCTTTACGTAACGTCGCGCAGCTTTGAGATACGTTGAAGTCGCATAAGAGAGCGAGAAAAACACACGTATCGAAGGAAATTTATGCGCCACGTGCAACGGCGACAATTTTAAAAGTGGTATTGCATAATCAACGGCTCAATGTCGAGCGTTTTTATCGCGCTTATTTGTCCCTCGTGTTCCGCTATTCGTTCTTGGTTACTTAAAGAAATTCGATAGGACGACCTGTTAACAGCAACCTCGCGATAAATTCTCGAGCCTTTTATTGGCTCGAGAAATTTTATAAGATGCTGAATAAATTTTAGAAACGCAATCTGAAAGATGCGATATCTTTTTACCGATCGGAAAATCTCTAATTGGAAATAGCTCGTTAGTTTCAGAGAGAGCGGCTTAATTATGTCTCGACCTCGTGAAATCGCGTACCATTATAATCGTAAAGGTTTTTGCTTGTAGGTCGGCAGGACCCACGAAGAAATGGACAAGATCGCGAAACTGATGCCGTCCGTCTCGTACAAGGACGACGTCGTGGAAATTAAGGAATCCATCGACCCCAGTAAACTTCTTCCCGGTAAGTTACGATCGACCGGTAATCACCCGGGTAATTTAATGATAGTCTCTTTGATCAAACATTCCGTCTATTCATCGATGCATTAGTGTCCCGTGATCTACGTTCTTGTTGTTCCTCATGTAACATTCAACTGTAGCTTAAACCTGTTTGCGCAAGCAGTTCGTCGAAATCGGTCCTAACGTAGTTCGTAACATAGTCCGTAACAGTCCTGGTCTATTAATTAATGAGAAACTACCCTGGCGAACTATGAAGTCAGAAATTAGTCGAGTAAAATCCCTTTTACCTCATCTATCTTTAATTAATTTATATATATATGAGTATATATAATAATATATAATTTTTAAATATTATATAAGATATATCTATATAAATATATCTTATGTATATCACATTATATATAATATATACACATATTTGTCTGCAATTTTGGTTCACCGCAGCCAAGTTAAACCAAACACTGCCAAAATAATAGAACCGTCGTCTCCGAGACGGAAGTTGTCCTTAGCGTCTCGTTAATAATCGCAACAGAAGCGCGTGCCTCTGCATTAACGTGTCGAACTAACAAAATTTCTCTCGCATATATTTTGTGCTCTCGCTTCGCGTCGTGCCACAGCACGCACAGTGCGCGGCGGACGGGCCGGCACGCAGAGATGCGTGAATCCGTGCATGCGCTGGGCCGACCGAATCATACCACGCCACGAGAACAAATGGGACTTCCAAGGTTCGTATCGCCTTGGACTAGTTCGTGTAAGAGAATGAAAGAGAGAGAGAGAGAGAAAGAAAAGAGACTTGAGAAGCTGCGCGCTCGAGTGTGAGAGCAGCTCCCGCTTTTCAGAACAACGCCTCAGAAAAAAAAAAAGAAACGCCTCGAGCGCGCGATTATTTTATGCCTTCGATCATTTTCAAGTAGCCTCGAATTTTCCGAAGCCTTGCATGCCGAACGCGCACGGTCGGGATGGACGCATGTCGCCGGATGATTGGCATGATGTGACGATGCACGTCGTAGCAGTAATTGGTATCTTTTTTTTTTCTTCTTTATATTCTGGCATAAAGGAGACAAATTTATTTCCGTGAGAATCTCATCTATTCCGCGGCACAAATACCCCTATGTCAATCTATTTTGAAGTTTCTCATTTTACTGTATGATGTATTTGCGTTTATCTACACGAATGTCGCACATGTTAGTGATAGCGTTCTTCACATTTAATTCTGCTTAGTGTCCACGTAATCTTTCGTAAGCGAATTATCTGTACAAATACATCACACACCCTGTGATAGTGTTCTCGCAATTTAATTCTGCTTAATGCACACACACTGATTCTTTTGTGTATATGTGTGGATATATTTTGAATATTCCTACATATGTAAATCCCCTTATCCAGGCATTTACCTGTAGTGTCCTTATTAGTGTTACTTTAATATTATTTCGAAAAAATGTCGCTCGAGCTATTAGCGATGACACCGAAAGATAAAACGAATGAAGGGTCCGCACTTAAACGAAATATGCTTCTCCGGCGGACAGTACATTAATCAAATCGTATAATTCCATTCTCGAGGTAATGTCCACTATTACTGCAAGTCGCACGACACTCACGGGATAATAGGAGGGAAATATATTTCAATTACTTAAAGGACATTATCACGAGAATATCGGTTGCGAGACACGATCGGTCCTTCAAATAAAATTCGATACAACAAAGGTAGGCATCACGATATTAATTCTACTATCACTTTGGAAGATAAAATCACGATGCAAACGCGATCGTTTTAAAATATATATGAGATCGAATATATAATATGCGTCACGCTAGCTCGACGGCATGTTACTATTAATATAAGCAATTGTACACTGAGAGAAAAAATTGTAGTGGTGGCAACTGTAAGGGGACAACCATACGAATTTTGTTAATATAATTATAATATATAGTTAAGTGAACTATATTATAGTTATTGCAACTAAGTTTATGGTTAAGAAAACTAATAAAAAATAGTTGTAATTACTATATTATATAGTATATTAGCTACAACTATTTTTTATTAGTTCTCTTAACCATTAACTTAATTGCAATAACTACAATATAGTTCACTTAACTATTTATTATAATTATATTAACAAAATTCGTATGGTTGTTCCCTTATAGTTGCCACCACTACAATTTTTTCTCTCAGTGCATCTCTATAAATTTCTTTACATTTCTCCGTTGCATCGCTTTAGCCGTCAGTTCATAAATTTCTTTTCGCCTTATATCTTTGAACACGCACAAGTGCGAGGAACCGTTTCAATTCTTCTCTGATTTAGACGACAACGGGTACTGGACGTACTTGGGCTCGCTGACAACGCCGCCGTGCAACGAGAGCGTCACTTGGATTCTCTTCAAAAAGTACATCGAGGTGTCGCATCATCAGCTCAACACCTTCCGAACTCTTCGGAAGTTCCCACGCGGCGAGGAGTGTCCTTGCAACGAGAACCACGGGGCGGTAAGGGAGAAATAGAATCATAAGAATCATGAAGCGCGACCGCTCGTCGTCTTTTCCTTATCTAAACGATTCCCAGAATTCTCCGTATCGTTTTCCCCGCGGTTTGATAAATGAATCTGGGTTGGCGATCACAACATGACACGGCGAACGCCTCTGCGGCGACGCGATTACCATTTTCCAGCCGCGAGAGATGCATATCGTCGAGTGGACGTTTTCTCTCTTCTTTTTTTCCTTCCCTTTCGCTCGATATATACGCGAACCACCGCCGGCAGCTATTTTTAGGTGTCCAGGACGCCTTAGACGTCGACGACCGCGGGCCACCGCGTCATCTCGGCGACGAGCGGGAATGTATGATATTTCGGATCGACGCGGAACACCCCCTTCGCGCGACACGCCCTCGTTTTTTATGTATAATTCCGACCTTTCTTTTTTTTCTCTCTCTCTCTCTCTCACACACTCTGTAGGTGATCAACAACTTCCGTCCACCGCTGCCGCTGGGAAATCGCGTATTGCGGGAGTGCGGCAGTTTCTGAGGGTCGGCCCCCACCCGGAAGATGAGCGGTGACGAGAGGGAGCGAAAGAGGAAGAAGACCGGGTGATTTCCGATCTCCGCCGCGGTTTCTCGCGACCAATCGACGAACCCCGAAGTGATGACCGACGTAGCAGCTAACGAATCGCAGCGTTCAACGTGCCTTCCGATTAATCAACGAAGACCGCCTCGCCTCCTCGCTACCCTCGTTGCTTTCTCGTGATCATCGACTCCGTCGTTGGCAGAGACCGCCGCAAGCGAAGGGAAATCCCTGTCACGAAGACGAATCGAGAATACTTGATAGCTTTAGCTCGCGCTACGATGGGCCACGTATACACCCTCGGTGGTGAGCTCGCCGTATACACCCTCGTGTTATTTAACGCAATTATACAATAAGCTGAGTAGGGCCTTAAAATCCAACCGGCACCATTATCGGATGCCTTGGAATCACTGTAAATTCATGCAGATGCATCGTGCAAAACCAAAGCGTCGTTTACAAAAATGACATTACTCTGCGAAAATGATAAATTTTACCTGCCTCCTCCACGTTTTATATATGTATAGCGCGTCGAAATGCACCGATTTTAAATATAACACTAGGTACCCCTGATCAGCCGGATGTTCCTCGACGGTAGGTACGCTACACGAATCATTAGAAACACTTGCGTCGAAAAAGCAAACACATTTGTTATTCTGTAGAAGATAATGACGAGTGTAATTATTGACTTTCAATATCTTCAGGAATGCGGTCGATGGACTTGCGTATTTAAAACACTTGTCTGGATGTAGCGTCCCGAGATAAGCATTTAACTTTAGATGTTTCTCGTCCGAGAGCTGCTCAGCTCGTTCCCCTGCTTAGGCGCGATTGTCTTAAATTGCTCATGCGGGAGCATTTTTAATCTTATCTACAACGGAAGAAGCGCGTTTGGTCAGGGACACCGTAGTAGTGGCTTTTATATATATACGAGGGTGGTCCGATAAGTACTTAGCCTCACCGCCCGATGGCGCCACTATC